>CM043703.1:39043226-39260726 GCA_023935145.1 Bretschneidera sinensis
TTGGCTCATTATTAACTCATGAAATGAATGTTATGAATAGAAATGTTATTGATGAGTCTAAGAAGAAGAAGAAGATCATAGCTTTCAATAGCATCACAAGCAAGGAAATAAAAGAAGATAATATTGAAAGTAGTGAGGAGGATGGAGAAACGGATCTCATTACAAAACAGTTTTAAAAACACTTAAGATGAAAAAAGAATTCAAGTAAAAAGCTGTACAAGAAGGAAGATTCAACCAAGAAAGATTCAATTGTGTGTTTCGTATGCAAGAAACCCGGGCACATCAAGGCTGATTGTCCTTCGGCAAAGAAACCATACAATAACTTCAAGAAGAAAGCTATGGTGGTAACTACTTGGAGTGATGATGAAGAAGAGAACTCGAATTAAGAAAAGAACTCAAATGAAGAAGTTAACTACCAAGAAATTGCTAACCTTTGCTTGATGGCAATCGATAATGAAAATGAGGTAACCAATTATTGAAGTAATGATAATGATAATGAAATTGTGAATGAACAATTGATAGAAGCAATATATGAATTGCAAGAAAAACTCAAGAAATTTCATGGTAAAAATGTTACTCTTTAAAAGAAGGTTTCATTTCTCTTTAAAGAAATGAATGTTTTAAAAGAACAAAATGAAAAGAAAAAAAAATTAAAGCTTGGCAACTCATCACAAGAGTTCTTGAAAAAGAAAAATGAAATTTTGAAAAGCAAAGTGATTGAGTTGGAAAACACTTTATCTAAATTCGTAAGAGAAAAAGAAAAATTAGATGAAGTGTTGGCTTGCCAAAGAATGAGTGGAGAAAATCTGGTTTAGGGTACTCTTTAATGGACAAACAAAAATCAAATGAAACCATCTTTGTAAAAGCAACAAATGTCAATGAAGTTTCAACCTCTCACATGCCTAGTAATGTTCATAATGCTCCATTAAATAATGCTACATGTTTAAGAATACTACTATCAATTTCTATGGTAAAAACTCATATGCTCATGCTAAGAATAGACATTCTAGAGGCACATATGCTCATATGTTTGCCCATTCTAGAAGCACATATGCTCATATGTTTGCCCATTCTAGTAATACATATGCTAGATATGCACATTCTAGAAATTCGTATGCTAAGAATACATACTCAAGAAATGGCTATCATATTCATATCCTAGAAGCAACATGTATTCACAAAATATTCATGATACTAGAAACACTTATTTTAGGAATACAAGGTTCTCATATCCAAGGAATGATAAATTCGAAAATATCCTAGAAATTATTATAATTATCAATCTAGAATCATGTAGCATCCATATCATTACAATTATGGAACTAATTATGGAATTAAGAAAGTATAGTTTCCTAAAAGATTCGTATTTTCAAGAACTAACCTCAAAGGACCCAAGAAATTTTACCTAGATAGTGGATGCTCAAAGCATATGATAAGTGATTAAAGCATCTTTGTGGAACTAACTCTAAAGGAAGGTGGACTTGTCATAATTAGAGTTAACACCAAGATGAAGATCATTGGACATGGTAAAGTTGGTAAAAATTCTTCAACCATCGATCATGTTTTATTTGTTCAAGGTCTTAACCATAATTTACTTAGAAATAGTCAATTAAATGATAAAGGTAATATAACTATATTTAAGTCCACTCATTGTCTTATAATGGACATCAAGAGTAACAATATCAAATTTGTTGGCCAAATACATGAAAATGTCTATATAATAGACCTTAAATCTTTACCTTCGGAATATGAAAAATGTTTTTATGCTTTTAGTGAAAACTCATACTTATGGTATAGAAGGTTTGGCCATGTGAACATGAATTTAATTCAAAACCTTTTTAGAAAAGATTTTGTTATTGGTCTTCCAAAAATTAAATTTGAAAAATGTAAAGTTTGTGATGCTTATCAAATGGAAAAACAAATTAGGATTTTTTTTTAAATCCAAAAATATTGTTTCAACTTCTAGACCATTACAACTTTTACATATGGACTTGTTTGGACCAATTAAGATTATTAGTCTAGGTGGCCATCAATATTTTCTTGTTATTGTGGATGACTATTCTAGATATACTCTTGTTATATTTATGACTTATAAGGATGAAGCATTTAAAGGTTTTGTGAATTTTTGTAGAAAGATTCAAAATGAAAAATGTTTTGCTATTTCTAGCATGAGAAGTAATTATGGAAAATAATTTGAAAACCAAAACTTTTCAAATTTTTGTGATAATCATGGTATTGATCACAATTTTTCAGCTATTAGAATTCTTAACAAAATGGTGTTGTTGAAAAAAAAATTAAAATTTTAGAAGAAAAAGGTAGAACTTTACTTTGTGAAATTTTTTTACTAAAATACTTTTAGGCGGAAGCCGTTAACACTGTTTGTTATGTTTTAAATAGAGTTTTAATTAAGTCTATAATCAAGAAAACTCCATATGAATTACGGAAGGGTAGAAAGCTAAATATTTCTTATTTTCATGTTTTTGGTTATAAGTGCTTCATCTTGAATAATAATAAAGATAACCTAGTTAAATTTGATTTTAAGACCGATGAAGGGATTTTATTGGGTTATTCAACCTCTAGCAAAGCTTAGAAAGTCTTTAATAAAAGAACTATAGTGGTTGAAGAATCCATACATGTTGCATTTGATAGGACTAATCTTTTTTGTGGCATAAAAGTTTCTTTTAATGACGAAATAGGTTTCGTGCCAAGAGTGGAGACCACCGCTCACATTGTTGACCCCAAGGAGAGTCAACCTTAAATGACTCAAGGAAAAGGTGAATGAAGACTTGATCAACCTTCAATAAGTCAAAAAAGAAATGGTCTTCCTAAGAATTGGAGGTATGTGAATTATCACCCAATCGATCAAGTGATTGGTGATCCTTCATAAGGAGCAAGAACTCGTCCTATATTAGAAATGTATGCAATTATGTTGCTTTCTTGTCTTAAATTGAACCCAAGAATTTTGATGAAGCCGAACATGATGAAAATTAGATAATGTCTATGCAAGAAGAATTAAATCAATTTCAAATAAGTAAAGTTTGGACTTTAGTACCTTGGTCTAAAGATCATTCGGTAATTAGAACTAAATGGGTGCATATAAACAAAATAGATGAAAATAGTGTAGTAACTAGAAACAAAGCTAAACTTGTAGCAAAAGGATATAATCAAGAAGAAGTAATAGATTTTGATGAAACTTTTCCTCCTGTAGCTAGACTTAAAGCCATTCGCATATTGCTTACATTTGCATGTTTTAAGAACTTCAAACTGTTTCAAATGGATGTGAAAAATGTTTTTTAAATGGTTTTATAGAAGAAAAGGTGCGTGTTGAACAACATCTTGGTTTTGAAAATCCTAATTTTTAAAACAATGTCTATTAGCTTTCTAAAGCCTTCTATGGGTTGAATCAAGCTCTTAGAGTATAGTATGAAAGCTTAAGTAAATTTTTACTTGATAATGGTTTTACAAAAGGAAGAATTGACACTACTCTTTTCACAAAAATTCATGAGCATGACATACTCATTGTACAAATATGCATTGATGATATAATATTTGGTGCTACTAATGAATCTATGTGTCAAGAGTTTTCTAAGTGCATGCAAGGTGAATTTGAGATTGGCATGATGGGAGAGCTTAGTTACTTTCTTGGTCTTCAAATCAAACAAACAAAAAAAAATATTCATCAACCAATCCAAGCACACAAAGGACTTGATAAAGAGGTTTGGGATGGAGAATGCAAAGTCAATTAAAACTCTCATGAGCACTTCAACAAAGCTTGATAAGGATGAAGGAGTTAAAAGTATAGATATTAAGAAATATAAAAGCATGATAAGGACTTTACTTTATTTAATCACAAGTGGACCCGATATTATGTTTAGTGTTTGTATGTGTGCTAGGTTTCAATCTAATCCTAATGAATCTCATTTGATTGTTGTTAAAAGAATTTTAGTATATTTTTTTGGAACTTAAAATTTTGGTTTATAGTATTCTGAAGATTATTCTTTTGATTTAATTAGGTACTAGGATGCTAATTTTGCTGGTTGTAAGTTAGATAGGAAGAGTACTAGTGGAACATGTCAATTTATTGGTTGTATATTAACCTCTTGGTTTTCAAAGAAACAAAACGTGGTTGCATTATCAATAGTCAAAGCAGAATATGTAGTCGTCAACAGTTATTGTGCACAAATTTTATAGATAAAACAACACCATAAGATTTTGGCATGCGATTTGAAAATGTTCCTATCTTATGTGATAATATTAGTGCAATCAATCTAACTAAGAATCCAATTCAGCATTCTAGGACTAAGCATATTGAAATTATACATCACTTTATTAGAGATCACACTCAAAAATGAGACATCAAATTTGAATTCATTTGTGCGAAAAAATAGTTAGCTGATATATTCACAAAACCCTTAAATGAAGATAGGTTTTGCATGATTAGAATGAAATTAGAAATGAGAACTTGTGTGTGATTGTTCTTTGATTTCATGTGCATTCATCATTCGCATAAAATCCAAAAAAGAAAAGGATTTATTTTTGTTCAACTAAAATTAATCATTCATTCTTTATAAATACATTAAAAATCTCTAGCAAATCATATCCAAATTCTTAATTTGTAGTTCTTTTTATTAAGTTTTGCAATTCAAAATAATTTTAACGTGAAAATTGGTCTAGAAGGTCACTATAACTTAATTGTTTTTCAAAAAAATTTGCCCAGTAGCTGACTGATTACGCCCAAAACATAACGCGGTTATTGTAGCATAGCTTTGGGGTGTTGATTTCACAGGGAAACAAGTTAACTACAAGAGAAGGTGTGAACCTCAACACAAACGATAAAGATCAAGTGAGAGAATAAAGTATTGTGTGAAAATTGTGTAAATGGATTGATAGATATAATAAAGAAACAACAAGGTTTCGATAATCCTCCCTAGGTTTGTTGCCCTAATCCTAACTTGACTCAATTGTTTTTATCTCGATTGCAAGTTTCACATCCCAAATAGGTAATCGGCAAATATTCAATTAAAACGCATGTATAAACCCTAATGTAATTGATATGAATTACCCTTTACTTTCGAGTTAAGCACACATGACCTATCCTATAGATTTATCAAGAGACGACAATATATCTAAATGACAATATCGCAGCAATGGACAAGCCTAAAAGATAAATCTACCGGACTCAATCACATTCAAACAAATTGATATAAGAAGAGCATGACTAGACTTATATCTAAGAGAAGCATGCAATCACCGGATTAATAGAAAATCTTCTAATTAAATCAAAGAGTAAATCATAACAATGTTTAATAATAATAATAATAATAAATCCAAATTACAATGAATCAAGACTAGAAAGTAAGAACGACTACACCTAGGGATTCATCCCTTCGCCTTGCTTGGAGATTAGTTGGCCATGAGGGTAATCACACATAAAACTTTTCTAAATATTTTAGACTAATCATACAATCTTGCCGCAAACTAGAGTCTCAAATCAAATCAAGATTGACACTTAAATTATTCTCAAACCGAAGCAAGATTTAACTACTTCTAAATGTTGTATGCTATCTCAAATAAGCTCATATCATAGACATGTGAATTATAACCAAGGCTAACACAAAGCATGCTAAAAATAAACAAAAAGGGAGATTGACACCAAGCAGTTCAATGGTATGCAATTAGTAATGTGTTTCCTCCACCCCCCAACTTAAGATAAGCATTGTCCTCAATGTAAAATAAAAAATTAAGGAAACTCCATTTTTAACCAAAGGTGCGTGGAGCTGAAAATTGTGCATGACCAATTGAACTAATGCGCATATTTGTCCCTGAAAAAGAAATACAAAAGTAAAACTAGGAAAAAAAAAATAATAATAATAAAAAAGAAAAAGAAATATGAAAAACAGTCAAAATAAAAGGATATGTTGTGGGTTGCTTCCCATGAGCGCTAAGTTTTACATCTTCAGCTAGACGCTTTTATTCCCTCCTATAAAAACATAGGTTGAATGAACCAGCCACTACTTCATTGCCAAATTTGGTGCTTGTATGCTTTTGAGAGGCCTTTAGGATGTCATCAGTAACATCCGCAAATTCTGGCTCGATATATGCTCTTATGAGGCCATGGGTTAGGGTGGACTCCAATGGATTAAGGTGCTGGACCTTTTCCATGAATGAGTCAATCATGTATGCTTGGTGGCTTTCATCCACATCCTCTGATTTTTTCGTTGTCGGGATGTGTAATAACTTACCACTTAGTGTCTCAATGGCATTCACCTCCTTTAAATTCGTTTGAGCCAAGTGTTGATTATGGGGTGTGGAATGAGCTTGGGAAGGGAGCTTACCTCGCTCATTCATACTCAAGGAGCTCATTAATTTGGACACTTGGCTCTTTAAATCCTTATGTTCTTTAACAACTTGCGTAATCAAAGATTCAATTATTTGATTAGTCTTACCCTGTGCCTCAATAAAAGCATGTAAAGTGTCTTCTAAAGAACTCTTAGAAGATACAGGTGCATGATATGGTTCAAGATGTGGTGCAGGGGTTTGTGCAAGCTGCTGGTTTTCAGACTTCCAGCTGAAATTGGGGTGATTTCTCCATCCCAGATTATAAGTATCAGAGAAGGGTGTCAAAGGCTTCTTGTACATGCCTAAGGCATTACATTGTTCCTCATACATCCCTCTCATCTCAGCAAATGTGGGGTACTCTTGAGTGAGATGATCTACCTCACCACACACAAAACATGGTTTCAAAGACGCTACATGATTAGCTACTTGTGTTGGCTTTGAGCTTTTAGTCTTTAACACCTCTAGTTCCCTAGTGAGCATCTCGACCTTAGCCTTAAGGTATACTCTTCCCTAAGATGGTAAATTCCACCACCATTTGGGTGCCCTATAGGTCGTGACCTATTTGTGCTTTCAGTAGCACTAGGTCCAGTCCAAGTGTGAGCTCCTTCAGCAAGCTCATTGAGGTACTCTATAGCCTCATCAAGATCCTTTTGTAAAAATTCACCATTGCACATCATCTCTACAAATTGGCGCTTTCTATATGTAAGTCCCTCATAAAAATAGCTCACTAAACGCCAATTCTCATACCCATGGTGAGGGCACATACTCAACAACTCTTTAAATCTCTCCCAAGACTGATACAAAGTCTCACTGTCCTTTTGTGCAAAGGTGGAGATTTGCCTTTTTAAAGCATTGGTCTTATATTGGGGAAAGTATTTATTAAAGAAGACCCGAGTCATCTCAGTCCACGACCCAATAGATCGTGGTCTTAGTGAGTATAGCCAACTCTTAGCTCTACCTTTCAAAGAGAAAGGAAAGAACTTAAGTCTCACAATATCATCAGTTTCATTTTGACTATGAAAGTCGCAACTACTTCCTCAAACTCTCTAATGTACACATATGGGTTTTCATTTTCCAAGCCATAAAATGTAGGGAGTAACTGTATCATCCCTGTTTTAAAATCCAGTTGTCGAGTATTGGCTGGAAACATGATGCATGATGGTGTGGCTATGCTTGTAAGGTGGAGGTAATCTTGAAGGGTCCTAGTGGATTGATCTCCGTGTTCACTCATTTCTTCAGGACTAGATGGATTATCAAATAAAGGATTTAAAAAGTTTGATTCTGACTCTAGCACATGCCTACAAGCAAATCTACCTAAAGTGTCTCTATATCTGAGCATGCAAGGTCACAAAATAATAAAAGTACTATAAAAAGAAAAAATAAAATAAAATAAAATTAATGCAGCAAGCTAAAGAGGGAACGAAGTTACTACCTTTACAGCTGCTGAAAAGAAAAACTATCAACAATTCTTCTACTGTCTTATCAAAAGTTGACAATCTTCTTTGTACTTAAGCGCGTTTCCCCGGCAACGACGCCAAAATTTGATTACACCAAAAACATAACGCGATTGTTGTAGTACAGCTTTGGGGTGTCGATTCCACAGGGAAAAAAGTTAACTACAAGAGAAGGTGTGAACCTTAACACAAACGATAAAGATCAAGTGAGAGAATAAAGTATTGTGTGAAAATTGTGTAAATAGATTGCTAGATATAATAAAGAAACAACAAGGTTCTAGGAATCCTCCCTAGGTTCGTTGCCCTAATCCTAACTTGACTTAATTGTTTTTATCTCGATTGCAAGTTTCACATCCCAAACAGGCAATCTGCAAATATTCAATTAAAGTGCATGTATAAACCCTAATGTAATTTATTTGAATTACCCTTTACTTTCGAGTTAAGTACACATAACCTATCCTATAGATTTATCAAGAGATGACAATATATCTAAATGACAATATCGCAGCAATGGACAAACCTAAACGATAAATCTACTAGACTCAATCACATCCAAACAAATTGACATAAGAAGAGCATGACTAGACTTATATCTAGGAGAAGCATACAATCAACGGATTAATAGAAAATCTTCTAATTAAATCAAAGAGTAAATCATAACAATGATTAATAATAATAATAAATCCAAATTACAATGAATCAAGACTACAAAGTAAGAACAACTACACCTAGGGATTCATCTCTTCGCCTTGCTTAGAGATTAGTTGGCCATGAGGGAGAGTGTGGCAGCCTTCATGGTGTTTTTCCCGGCCTCCAGCATATAATTTTCCTCCTAAAGGCCCTCCGGATTGCTCCTAAAGGCCCTCTGGATTCATTCCCAGATGATTTCCAAAGCTGAAGTGGAGTGGGGATTTTATAGGGAAACTCCTAGAGTGCTATGTGTTTTCTATCCGATGTGGGATTCTACCCGAGCGCGCTCGATCGCAGCTTGATGCGCTCGAGTGCAATATGGTGTGCTGCAACATTTCTAACCGATGCGGAATCTGCGTGTGCGCACTTGCAATAAATCGCAAGTCTGGTGCACTTGAGCGCACTAGGCATCTTCCAGCTTGACCTTTGTCTACTAAAACTGCCATAACTTTCTCTAGAAAAATCATTTTTACGAACCATAAAATTTTACAGAAAATAGACTTCCGGATCTTTCTAAGCATATATGGCTTATCTCCTGGTTCTTGTATCAATACAGTTTAATTTGCAAAAATGATTGATCTGTATGGGAAATTCTGGCAATTTAATTAAACTCCTTTCCAAGTGCTTGTGAACTTTCACTCCGGTGTTCATCGAGTCATTGTGCTTCAAGCAATGATAGCTTTTCCATCTCTTTTGAACTTAAAGTAACTGAAAATGCATTGAAATAGATCAATGATCCAAGAATGACACTTTAGAATTGTTAAGATATAAAAGTGCAATTCAAACCTAGATCAACCCTAAATTGCTAACAATTAAATACTTTAAAGATGCATTTTATGACTCTCATCACTGACTGTAGTCGACTACATGCTGTCATAGTCGACTATAGAGTCCTTTTTAAACCTTCTTTACCTGTAAAATCACTTTTCATCTCATTTTCTGCACTTTTTTTTTCTCTCTCTAACAGCCTTAAACACACTTTCTCACTTCTTTCTAAAAATCCTTCAATTTCCTCCACATTTTCACCAAATTAGCTAACAATTTTCAAAACCAATTACATAAACTTCATGCTTTTGTGCTCAAGATCAAAACTCAAACTTTTGAAGATTTGGTGCTCTATCTAAAATGAGAATTTTCTCTCTCATCACTTTCTTGCTCTTAAATCTCTTCAAATCTTTCATATTTTTCCACAAAATCTCATAATCTTCCAAAACGAACACCTTTCTACAAATTTTTAGTGATTTCAAGTGAGATTTATCACTTTTTGAAAGTTTTGTTGGACTTTCTCTCTCTAAGTCCAAAAATTCTCTTTTCTATCTCTAAAAATTTCGATCATACCTCCAAAAACTAGTGGGTTAGGCTCAAAAAGAAAGGAAAAGTGAGGGGGTGATAGGTCTTTTAAGCATAAGAAGATAAAAGGGCAATGATGATTTGCCTTTGCATTTCCCTACAGTGCAAGCCTTAGAAAGGTATTAAAATTTTTTTAAAGATAGAAACATTCATTTTGGTAAATATGTTGATTTGCTTGAATTATCTCTTTACCATGTGGAGGTTGAGCAAGATTTGAGCAACACCTTGAAAGTTGCTTGTTCATTTTAGTGAAACCTTCCAAGTGAAGCCTTAAAGAGAATGGATGTAGGGTCGAGAGTGATTTCGATATTATTGAACCACTATAAATTGAGTTTGCATGCTCTTCTCTCTTCAACTTTTAATTTTCAACAAACTTATATTTATTTATCTTGTTTGTTCTTGATTGATTTGATTTATCTTGTGATCATACTTGTGTTTGTCCAAAAGGTTTTTTTTAAAAAAAAACCTAATTCATCCCCTATTGGATTGCTTTTTAGTTAACAATCGGTATCAAAACTTTGTTATCATAGTTAGGCCTAAAATCCTTGAGTAGATCCTATGTCAACTAGTATGTATAATGAAGGTTATTCTTACACTTAGCTCCATTGGTTTAATAGAACAAATTATAACTATCGGAAGAATAGAATGACAATTTTTGTATAAGGTCAAAACTTTTAAAGCCCATTAGGCCAAAGATGTCTTAATGGATAAGTTGCAGGGGTGTTGTAGATCAAATTTCTTTGCCAAATGGTTTTTAATGATTTTTTCAGCTAAACAATATTCATAGTTATGAAACTCTAGTTTAGTAATTGGCCCAAGAAGACTTTCTCTAGCCAATCTATTCATTCTATCTTGCTCAATATGTTATTTAATTGAATCATTATAAGTATCATTACTAGAAGAGACAATATAAAAAAAACAATTACTATTTTTATTACTATTACTATAAATAATAACTGTGTCTAATACCATAAATCCAAATGACAAATATCCACAACCATAAAATGTAGTTCCTAAATACAATTTAACACAAATACACACACACACACACACACAAAACTAACTTACCAAAATATGGAGGTATTCCATCAATATTTAGGGAAAGTAGATTCCACCGTTAAACCTGTAACTCTAGACAAAATAAGTGATTCATTAGTACATGGAAAAATAAAAAAAACAGTGTAACCAATAAAATTATCAAAATGACACTACAAAACTTAATTACCTGATTCAAATTTCTCAGGCTCATCCAAACTCTCTTCAACATGGATCAGTATTGGTGAAGCTCGCAACCAATCTTGTGCACAAATAAGAGCTCCCACTATTCTAGGAGTCAAGGAACTACGAAAAACATTAAGAACACGACCACTCATACTAAAAACTGATTCGGAAGCAATTGTAGAAATAGGCATTGCCAACACATCTATTGTCACTTGAGAAAGAATTGGATATTTACTTGAATTAATTTTCCACCAATCCAAAATATCAAATTTCACATTATCTTTTTCATCAGCATCATCCAAATACATATCCACCTCTGATTTATCCACACCATTTTTTACTCTTGGTACCTTTTGTATCAACTTGTCATCACAAAAATAGGATCTTCCACAAAATCAATTTCCATCTCACAAGAACATCAGATAAAAATCATAAAGTAAGCGAAAATAGAGAAAACTAAAATTGTTTTTTTTTAGGATTCTTAGGAAGAAAGAATATATATATATATATATATATATATATATATATATATATATAAAAACTAACTTACCAAAATATGGAGGTATTCTATCAATATTTAGGGAAAGTAGTTTCCACCGTTAAACCTGTAACTTTAGAAAAAAAATACTATACATCAGTACATGGAAAAATAAAAAATAGTGTAACCAATAAAATTATCAAAATGAAACTACAAAACTTAATTACTTAATTCAAATTTCTCAAGCTCATCCAAACTCTCTTCAACATGGATCGGTATTGGTGAAGCTCGCAACCAATCTTGTGCACAAATAAGAGCTCCCACTATTCTAGGGGTTAAGGAACTACGAAAAACATCAAGAACATGACCACTCGTGCTAAAAACTGATTTGGAAGTAACTGTAGAAATAGGCATTGCCAACACATCTCTTCCTACTTGAGAAAGAATTGGATATTTACTTGAATTAATTTTCCACCAATCCAAAATATCAAATTTCACATTATCTTTTTCATCAGCATCATCCAAATAAATATCCACCTCTGATTTATCCACACCATTTTTTTTCCTCTTGGTAACTTTTGTATCAACTTATCATCACAAAAAGAGGATCTTCCACAAAATCAACTTTCGTCTCACTAGAACTTTGAGTCATTGAAATTAATTTACTACTTGAGGATGAAGAATTAGAAAGCAAGCTATAACTATCAAACAACCGGATGCAAAGTAGCATCATAAAAAGTTTTCAAGAATTTAACCAATGCATGAGCATTTTTCCAATCATTCTCATTGAGAACTCCACTTTTATCCTTGAGATAATATAGAAAATGTGATTCTTGTTGTTCTTCCAACCGTTCAAAAACATTTTGAAATTTCAGTGCAGCTTTTAGGATCATATAACTTGAGTTCCCCCTAGTTGGAACATCTAGGTATATAAGACACTTAGTTGATACTTTCTCTTCCTCCGCACATTTTTTAAAATTTTCCAACCTTGCCGGAGAAGCCCTCACATACTTCACCGCATCACGAATCCGACCAACAGAATCCTTACAATAATCCAAACCATTAATCACAACAAGGTTTAAAATATGAGCACAACATCTCATATGGAGAAATTCACCATTCAAAACACTTCCATTCCAATGATGAATTCTTTTCATCATATACTTTAAAGATTTATCATTGGAAGTTGCACTATCAACCATAATTGTGAAAACTTTCTCATTACCCCATTCTAGTAAACATAACTCAAACAATTTTCCAATTACTTCCCCTTTATGACTAAAAATTAGATAAAAGTTTAAAATTTTTTTATGTAATTTTCAATTACTATCAATAAAATGCATGGTGAGACACATATAATTAATGTTTTGCATAGAAGTCTATGTATCCGTTGTTAGGCAAACTCTTTGAGATTCTTTATGCAAAAGATCCCTTATTTTTCTCAGCATAATAAAGTGCCATGCAATCTCTAGCTATCGTAAATCTTGAAGGAATTTTAAATTTCGGTTGCAATGAGGCAACAAAATCCTTCAAACCTTCATGTTCTACAAACTTAAAAGGTAATTTATCAACAATGACAATTCTAGCAAGTAGGGTTCTAGATACTTCATGATCAAAACTTTTTGCCACACCCGAAATATTCAAAGTAGTAGTACCATCTTCTGCCACAGTTTGATAATCTGACAAAATCTTTTGTTTCTTGCATTTAATATTGTAAGGATACTTATTACACCTATTCAAATGTTTCCACATGGTACTAGTACCATTATTACTATCACAAACATAAGTTTGCCCAAAATAATTACATGTAGCCCTCTCATTTTCAGCTTTCTCACTTTCAATCAAAGTAAAATGTTCCCACACATTTGATGTTCTTTAGGAGGTTTTTTGCTTGAGTCACTCACCTTTTCCTTTGAAGCTGCATTTTTTTTTAAGTTAAAGATGAATCCTTGAGGTTATCTTTCATACTTGACAGATGACACTTTACACCTGTATAAAAAATAAACAACAGATAAGAGATACTGATTTCACATAAGAATAATTGCTAAATCTGCCTCATTTTTCTAGGCGATATTTCCCCCCCTCTCTCTCATCCTATCTGTTTTCTCTCTTTGTCCTCATCTCTCTCCATCAACGCCTGGGCTTTCTCTCTCTTGGGCATTACGAGTTTTTTATGGCATGAGAAACTTTCAAAGAGGAAGCAATGGTTGTGGGTGGTGCCGGAGTAGTACGATAGCAACTACCTGAGTTTAACAGGCATCAAGGTGGTTTTTAACCGTGTGTTTTCACGGTGGGTATAATACCCGTAATCGTAAAGTAAGGGTAAATAAGTAATTTAATAAATATGACATGAAATTTAAATAATATATTTATGCGAAGGATTTAGTATTGAATAAAATAATTCTTTTGAAAAAAAGGGACGCGTGGGGACATAGTTACCAAAAAAAGAAAAAGAAAAAATCTGGACGTCCAGCATGAAAAAAAAAGGAAGAAAAAAAAAATAATATATAATTTTTTCAAAAAAATTCAGGTACCTTAAATGTCAAAATGCTGTATGTGTTGCAGCTCTAGAAAATGGAATAGTAAAAAGCGGTGGCAACCACTTAAAAGATTTTATATATATTGAATTTCATTTTAGTTTACCGATTTGGTTTTCTTCAATCTCAATTCAATTACTCTATTTCCTTAAACACTTGGGGACCGAAAGAAAGGTTGAAAGAGCAAAATTTTGAAGGGGTTTACTGCGGAATTTCTTAGAGAATCACGAGAAGCTATCAGAAAAACAGAAGGTGTTGACGATCAGCAACCGAGGGAGATTTTTTAGAGGAACGAGAAATGCAAGGAGGTGATCCACAGGTAGCTTTAAGTGCTACGTGGTGAGTTAGATTTACTTTAAGTAGTCTAAATAAAAATGAAATATCTAGTGATAATATAAAAATAAATTATTAGTGTATACTTTGGTGGTAGATGAAAAATTGATTGATAAGTATGATAGGAATTTTTTGAGCATGTAGAAAATTATTAGGTGAGAAATAATATTTTTGGAATAATAAGTTGATTTAATAATAAAAGTGATAAGTGAAATTCTTGATGAGCTATGGTTGATGTTTTGATACGAATTATGAGAAGATGAAATTTAGTGGATCTTGACAAGCTTTAATGAATGATTTGATGTGAATTAGGATGAAAGGAATTTAGCGAAATTTTTAATAATAATTTGAGAAAAGACAGGATAGTTAAATCTAATATTTTGAGTTCATGTTGTTTTTATATTATTGTTCATATGCATATTTCATATCATTGTTCATATGAATATGTATTAAATAAAAGAAAAGAACCAGGAAGGCAGCTGATCTAATGAAAACGAAAGAACCGGGAAGATAGCTGGTTTAATGAGAATAAAAGAACCAGGAAGGCAGCCGGATCTAAATGAGAATAAAAGAATTGGGAAGGCAGCCGATCTAAATGAGAATGAAAGAACCGAGAAAGCAGCCGGTCTAAGATAAAAACATGTCGACATGTGGGAAGATGTTCCCATAATAATAATTCATGCATTGCATCTGTTTTATATGTTGAGTTTATTATTGAAATGTTGTGGATATTATGCATTTATTTTATTTGTAGATAAATGAGTCTCACAGTGAGACAGTTGCAGTGAGAAAAAGAAACATAGAAGTATGATATGATAAGAACCATCTAAATTGTAGACTTTATGCTGTGAACCTCATTACGAGGTAATTTTGAGATAATTGATGGTCTTAAGGTGAACCAATAAATAAGAAAAATAGATTGATAGAGAATGGATCATATGACATGTGTAGTGATAGTAGAATGCTAGTATCAAGTTGTATGAGATATAAATGATTAAATATTGTAATATCATTTATTCAAACTGAGTACTTCTAGTAAATTTAATTCACTGAGCTTGTGAAGCTCACCCCTCATTGTACAATGATTTCAGGTAGCAGGCTGTACAAATAGTCTGGTGGGTTGAGAGTCTGACAAATTTTTTTTTTTCAGTAAGCCACGTACGTGTCAATATCCTCAGACTAATGATAAAATAAAATAAAAAATTTATTTGTAAATATTTATGCATTTTGCGTTGCATATAATGTTTAAATATCAGATTGATGTATCTCCCATATTGAGGGTTGAGGGTTGAGGATTGATGTAAAAGAATTTCTATTAGTATTATTGTTATTTGTTGCTATTGACCCTCACCTGTATTTTAATTATGACAAAACACAACTCTTGTTATACTAATGATGCTATCTAAGTGTATTAAGCAATAAGAGCATTCAACCAAGGATCAAGGTGCAAGAACTCAACCCGAATCAAACATCAAGTGAAGACAGAAGAACTAGAATAGGTCTATGGTGCTAAATCAAGCTGTAAGTCTCACTTGTTCAGGTAATTAGCTTGTCCAATGGCTCATTTTGAAAAACTATTTTAACATAACCTTTTAAACAAATGTTTTTCAAGTTAAAATCTATTCAACACATAAAAACTGGGTTGTTAAAGCAACCCAGCCACTGGGTACTTATACCAGTCTTCTGGTATAAAGGTCAGTATATTCCCAGTCAACTAGACGCTTCATACCAGTCGACTGGTGTTTTGCTCAGAGACTTCCCAGTCGACTGGTAATCTGGGCGGAAGGTTCCCAGTCGACTGGTAAGTCATACCCAGTCGACTGGTACCTTCAACAGCCCTAAAAATGTGATTTTTAAAGAGGACCCAGTCTATTGGTACTAAAACCCAGTCGACTGGTAATTCAAAATATATGACCGTTATAGCGCCAGACCTGTACATTTGATGTTCAAAAGCGTACCAAATTAATTTAGAACGGAAATATTTCATCAAAGCTATTTAAACCCACACTATTGAGTATTTCAAAAAAAGAGTATTACACATTAAAACAATTTTTCACTTATTGATACTCAAAAAGCTCTGAAAGATAGATTGTTGAGCCATTCTTCAAGCTTTACCTAAAAAGAGAGATACTATTCAGTTGTATAAGTTTCTATTGTTGTCTCTCTTCTGTTTTCTTTACAGTATTTTTTGTAAAGGGATTTGCTTCCTAAAGGAAGTGATTTGCTTCCGAAAGGAAGCGGTTTTGCTTCCGAGAGGAAGAGGTTTCATTCCAAAAGGAAGAGATTGTAAGGTTTGTGCAACACCCGTGAAGTTGCATGACTAAGTTTCTTAGTGGATTACTTCAAGGAGGTTCCTTGAAGAGAGTGGACGTAGGGTCGGAACTATTCTGATATTGCCGAACCACTATAAACTGAGTTTGCATCCTCTATTCCTTAATCTCTTTATTTACAGCACACATTACTTGATTATATGCTTGTTGTGTTATCTGTTTTATAAAGTTGTGTTAAATACGCAAAAAAGTTTTTAAAACCCAATTCTCCCCCCTCTTGGGTTGAAACCTCAGTCTACAATTGGTATCACAGCCTTGTTCTCAATTTTAGGCTTACTATCCTTGAGTTGATCCGATGGCAGCAAATAGCTATTCTGAGGGACACTCATATACTAGAACTCCCTTGTTCAATGGCTCCAACTATAACTATTGGAAAAATATGATGAAAATCTTTGTTGAAGGACAAGATTATAATCTGTGGAGAGTCATTGAAGAGGGACCTGGAATTCCATAAAAGGAAATCACTATTAAAGATACTATTCATACAATGTCTAAACTCAAAACTGAGTACAGTGAGGAGGATTATAGAATGATATCCTTCAATAGTAGAGCAACAAGTATTTTACATTGTGCTCTAGATATATCTGAATACAATAAAATCTCTGCATGTGTTTTAGCTAAGGAAATATGGGATAAATTGCAAGTGACATATGAAGGAACTAGTGAGGTTAAAAAATCAAAAATCTATATGCTAGTATCTGAATATGAATCTTTTAGAATGTCTCCTAATGAAACATTTTCTCAAATGCACTCACATTTCACAACTATTGTTAATGGTTTGAAGCTTCTTAGTAGGAACATTGAGGAATTTGAATTGACAAGAAAAATCTTAAGGTCTTTGCCATCCACATGGAAAGCAACGAAGACAACTATTCAGGAAGCTAAAGATCTTGACAAACTTGATGTTGAGACACTCTTTGGGTCATTGTTGATATATGAAATGAAAGAAATGAATCCCACTGTCAATGATGATAAGAAGAAGAAAAAGGTGATTGCTCTCAAAGCCTCCACAAGCAACAAAGAAGAAGAATCGGAAGAAGAGGAGGAGAACAGCGAAGAAGACGGTGAAATGGCCTCAATCACCAAACGGTTTCATAGATTCTTGAAGAAAAGCAAGAAACCATACACCAAGGATCCCATTTCAAAAAGGGAACCACTTGTGTGCTATGGATGCAAGAAGCCCGGTCATATCAAGGTCGATTGTATGGCAACGAGCAAACCATACAAGAGATTCAAGAAGAAGGCTATGATTGCAACCACTTAGAGTGATGATGAAGAAGAAGAAGAATCCTCGGATAAAGAAGTCGGATATGAGGAAATTGTCAACCTATGCCTTATGGCAATTGATGATGAAAATGAGGTATTATCTTCTCCCTCTTCTAAAAATAACGTTGTGAGCAGTAGTGAAGAATTGTTAAAAGTTATAAATGAAATGCATGATGAATTGAAGAAATTAGATACTAGGAACTCTACTATTAAGAAATAGGTGTCAACCCTTTCTAAGAAGATGATAAGTCTAAGAGAAGAGAAAGAAAAATTATCTTTATTACTGTATGATGCTTCTCAAGACTTCCTCAAAGATGAAAATGAGAATTTAAAGAAGAAGATATTAGAATTGAATGGTACTATATCTAGACTCATGTTTGCTACAGAAAAGCTTGATGAATTGTTTTCTTGCGAAAGATTAAGTGGAGGAAAATCTGGTTTAGAATATTCTCCATTAGGCAAGCAAAAATCAAAAGAAGACTATTCATGAAAGCTTCATGTGTGAATGAAGCCTCTACTTCTAAGGTTAAAATCACACCCCCATTGAATGATAGTATGTCTAGAAATACTAATTCTAATGCTAATAAAAGATTGAAGAATCCTAGAAATACTCATGCTTACATGTATGCTCATTCAAGGAATGCTTATACACATGTTATGAATAATCATCATGTGCATCCTAGGAACAACTTGTATACCCAAGATTTGCACACTGCACAAGCATATCTTAGCAATTACTATCATAATTATTCTAGAAATAATATGCATACTCATAATAATGCAAGCATGTATCCTAGGAATCATCATCATACATTTTCTAGAAATGACATGTATATTCATATTCCTTATAATAGAAACATGTATCCTAGGAACTTATATCCTAAGCATTATAGGTATGCACAACTAAGAAATCCTAGAAATTTCAATAGCTATAATCCTAGTATTGTGCATCATCAACATGTCTATAGATCACCATACAATGTTAAGAAAGTACGGGTCCCAAAAGGAACCATATTTTCAAGGACTAACCCCAAAGGACCCAAAAAATTTTGGGTACCTAAAAATGCCATTGTGTATCCTTGTGGGATATAGATATGTCTTCACACCAAGGAAAAGAGTAACTGTCGGTACCTTGATAGTGGATGCTCAAAACACATGGCCAGTGATAAAAGTGTATTCAAGGAGCTAACTCTAAGAGATGGTGGACTTGTCACCATTGGAGACAACACAAAAATAAAGATCATCAGACATAGAAAAGTTGGTAATGATTTCTCAACCATAGATAATGTATTGCTAGTACAAGGCCTTAAGCCAAATTTACTAAGTATTAGTCAACTTTGTGACAAAGGCAACAAAGTTACATTTGAAACCTCTCATTGTCTAGTTATAGACATCAAGAGTAACAAAATTAAATTTGTTGGCCATAGACATGAAAATGTCTATATAGTTGACTTAAAATCTTTGCATTCCGAAAATGAAAAATATTTTCCTATCATTACTGAAAATCCATGGCTATGGCATAGAAGGCTTGGTCATGTGAACATGAACTTGCTGAAAATTATTTCAAGAAAAGATTTAGTCATTGGACTTCCCAAAATCAATTTTGAAAAAGACAAAGTATGTGATGCATGTCAAATGGGAAAACAAACTAGGATTTCTTTTAAATCAAAGAATGTAGTCTCAACTACTAGAACTTTGAAACTTTTGCATATGGACTTATTTGGTCCAATAAGTACCATTAGTCTAGGTGGCCATCAATATGCTATTGTTATTATTGATGACTATTCAAGATGTACCTTTGTTATTTTTATTGCTTACAAGGATGAAGCTTTCAAAGGATTTGAAAACTTTTGCAAAAAGGTTCAAAATGAAAAAGGAATTTGTATTTCAAGCATTAGAAGTGATCATGGAAAAGAATTTGAAAACCAAAGTTTTTCAAAATTTTGTGATGAAAATGGAATTGATCACAACTTTTCAACCCCTAGAACTCCTCAACAAAATAGAGTTGTTGAGAGGAAAAATAGAGTTCTAGAATAATTTTCAAGAACAATGCTTGGTGAAAATAATTTACCAAAATATTTTTGGGTTGAAGCGGTAAACACCTCTTGCTATATCTTAAATAGAATTTTAATTAGACCTATGCTTGACAAAACTCCATATGAATTATGGAAAGGTAGAAAACCTAATATCTCTTATTTTCGTACCTTTGGTTGTAAATGCTTCATACTAAATAACAATAAAACTAACTTGGGTAAATTTGATTCTAAGACTGATGAAGGAATATTTTTAGGATACTCAACCTCTAGTAAGGCTTATAGAGTTTTCAACAAGAGAACTCTAGTAGTAGAAGAATCCGTACATGTAACTCTTGATGAAACAAACTCAATTAGTAGTAGAGAAGTTTCTTTTAATAATGATGCAGATTTTATTCTAAGAATGGAAACTCCTACTCCTATTATTGACCCAAAGGAGAGTCCACCTCAAACAAATGGAGAGATGAAAACTCTCAAAGTAGACCAACCATCTACAAGTCGACAAGAGGATAGTCTTCCCAAAGATTGGAGGTATGTAAATTATCACTCGATTGATCAAGTGATTGGTGATCCTTCACAAGAGGTAAGAACTCGTTCATTTATTAAAAATATTTGCAATTATGTAGCCTATTTGTCTCAAATAGAACCTAAGACATTTAATGAAGCTGAAAAGGATAATGATTGGATAATTGCAATGCAAGAAGAAATAAATCAATTTGAAAGGAACAATGTATGAAATCTAGTTCCTAGACCTAAGAATCATACAATAATTGGAACTAAATGGATGTTTAGAAATAAGATGGATGAAAATAGAATAGTAACTAGAAACAAGGCTAGACTAGTTGCTAAGGGATATAATCAAGAAGAATGAATAGGCTTTGATGAGACCTATGCTCCTGTAGCTAGATTAGAAGCTATTCGAATGTTGTTGGCCTTTGCATGTTTTAATAAGTTTAAGTTATTTCAAATGGATGTAAAGAGTGCCTTCTTAAATGGATTTATAGATGAAGAGGTTTATGTTGAACAACTTCTTGGTTTTGAAAATCATAGTCTTCCAAATCATGTCTACAAGCTTTCTAAGGCTCTATATGGGTTGAAGCAAGCTCAAAGAGCATGGTATGAAAAACTAAGTAAATTTTTTGATTGACAATAACTTTGTAAGAGGTAAGATAGACACAACCCTCTTCACAAAAACTCACAAAAATGACACTTTGCTAGTCCAAATCTATGTTGATAATATTATATTTGGTGCTACTAATGAATCCATGTGTCAAGAGTTTTCCAAGTGCATGCAAGGTGAATTTGAAATGAGCATGATGGGAGAGCTTACCTACTTCCTTGGACTTCAAATAAAACAACTAAAATGAGGCATCTTCATCAATCAATCAAAGTACACTAAAGACCTACTAAAGAGGTTTGGAATGGAAAGCTCAAAGCCACTTGAAACACCCATGAGCACCTCGACAAAGCTTGATCTTGATGAAGGAGGTAAATGTGTAGATACTAAATATTATAGAAGCATGATAGGAGCTTTGCTTTATTTGACTGCAAGTAGACCTGATATAATGTTCAGTATATGCATGTGTGCTAGATTTTAAGCTAATCCTAAGGAATCACATGTAGTTGCAGTAAAACGAATCCTTAGATATCTAAAAGGAACTTAAACCATATGATTATGGTACTCTAGAGATTCATCTTTTGAGCTTGTAGGATATTCAGATGCTGATTTTGCTAGATGTAGGTTAGATAGAAAAAGTACAAGTGGAATATGCCAATTCTTAGGTGCAATGTTAACCTCTTGGTTTTCCACGAAACAAAACTCAGTTGCACTATCAACCGCCGAGGCGGAATATGTAGCAACTAGAAGTTGTTGCGCTCAAGTATTATGGATGAAACAACAACTAGAAGACTATGGCATGATCTTTAAAAGTATCACAATTCATTGTGATAATACTAGTGCTATCAACCTAACCAAGAACCCTATTCAGCACTCTAGAACTAAACACATAGAAATTAGACATCATTTCGTAATAGACCATGCTAAAAAAGGTGATATAAGACTTGAATTCATACCATCAGAAGATCAAATAGCTGACATTCTTACAAAACCTCTAAGTGAAGCTAGCTTCTGTAAAATTAAACTATTAATGGGATTGTTGGACTATGATAAACTAAATGTCTAATTGCTTCATTCTTCATTATTATGCATATTTGAAATCTAGTGAATGAGTATTAATCATTGTTTAATATTTCTCTCACACAAGATGGCATAGATAAACAAATTTCGTGCTAAGACTCAAAACTGAACTTTTTTTCAAAGAGTCCAGTTGACTAGTAAGTCTATCCCAGTCAGCTAGAAAGTCACTGCCTAATTTTCCAGTCGACTAGTTCAACTAGACCTTGTTTGGAGCCAAAAATTCTGAAATTCAGTTATCACCCCAGTCGACTGGTAAGAACTACCCAGTCGACTGGCATCTCTCTGCCTATTCTTCCAGTCGACTGGTACCCTGACCCAGTCGACTGGTATTCAAAACATCCATCTTTGCAAATGGACCCAATCAACTGGTATCCTTACCTCAGTCGACTGGTATCGCGACTCTATAAATAGGTTCTTCATTTTTTCCAGATTTTTACAATATTTTCAAAAACCCTAGCTTTCTCTCACTACAAAATCTCGTTATTTTGATCCAAAAACCACCAAAACAACACCTAAACACAATGATCTACTTATCCGAAACCTTATTTTCAACTTTCTACGGTTGAAATCACCCATTTCTACCAAAAACCACTTTTACCCAAAAACTCCATTTCTTCCAAAATATCCGAAAGAATCCGGATAAAGACCACCGTTGAGGGACCCCATGCGCTTACAAGACCAAGGTCCACCAAATCCACGGCTTCGGAATCACGGGGGAAGAGCGTGGCGGGCTCATCAAGCAAGAAGCTCATAACATAGCTTGATGAGTCTCTGTTTTTCAGTCCTACAGCGAAGGCCAGGTATAATTTAGTTATTCGCAACAAGAAAATCATGACTGGTAGAGTTGTCGATTTCGACTTTATTCATCATGGTAATTTCGATATTTTACCTGCCTTTGAGGTAATACACTTGACCCCATTAGTGGTGCATGAGAAATACTACCCACGACTGATTCACCAGTTCTATGCAAACTTGGTGAAACCCAGTCCACTAGCTCTGAGATTCAGAACCAATGTTATGGGTGTGGATTTTGAGGTCAACACTGACCTCTTAATGAGCATTTTGAGGATCCCTGTAGAAGGGACCCAATGGAGTCTAGATGGATGGCCAGACAATTTTGAGGTTGAGGAGGCTTGTCGGATAGTTAGGAGCGACCCTAACTATGTGTACAGACCCACTACATTTCACACATGTAGTGATATGCCCCTAGACTCGAAATTGTTCAACTTCATAGTGAGTTAAATCATCCACCCGAGACTAGGGAGTCGGGGGTATCTATCTAAGATAGATACAGTATTGATTTGGTGCCTTAAAACTAGGCACCACTTCAATATATACCACATGCTGCTCGCCAACATGATTAATGGCGAAACAAGCGACTTTGGGTGTCTTCCCTACGGGATGCTCATCACGCTCATAATCTAGCACTTGAGTGCCTCTCCCCGCCTCCGAGGCTCAGGATATCAGGCCAAAGGACATCATCAACGTCTCCTCGCTGAAAAAGATAGGATGCACGATCTGCGACGGCTTCATTTACTCAAAGGCTGGGAAACACATACGGATCAGGGAGGATGACAGCAGAGATGATGAGGATGAGGATGCTACTACTGCTGTTGCTGTTGATATGGATACGGATACCCGAGTACCTCCCATAGGTGCCTTGAGTGCTGGTCAGGCTGGGTATGGCGATCTACTTCAGGGTATCACGAGCCTCCTGCTGACCATGCAGTCCGGATTCCAGACGTTAAGCTCCTCCAATGAGCACCTATGGGATGACTTCGAGCTGCACTGTAAGCGCACCGAGAGTTCTCTAGCTGAGATTCGGGATTTCATTTGTGATGGCTTGGACTCTCCCGCTCCATGAGTCACCTCACTATCTCCCTTTTGATGTACTTAGTATTTTCAGTTCATAGTGTCTTAGCACGAACATACTTTATTGTATTTATACGTGTGTTTCGGCGCTCTACGAAGCCTCATTTGTATAGTACTGGTGTATTTATCGATTATTTATGCTTAGACCTATTTCATACACTTGTTTTACATGTGTAATATGGTTGCATGCTTTATATCTGCTTAAATTTGGATATATGCTTTATATCTGTTTCGGCATTCATGGAAACTTTCGGTTCTTCTCGGGAAGGCTTACAAACTCCGAATAGAGCTAAATTTTTGCGTACAAGTTTGTTTATATATACTCTAGATGACTGTGGTAGCTAAATAGCTTACTTTTTGGTTTCTAGCCCCTTTTGTCATTGTTGTCAAAACGGGGGAGAAATATGAGAAAACGAGATAAAAATGTAAAACAGAAACCAGTGCATAGATTTAGGGGGAGCACTGCTCCAAAGAATATGGTGTATGATTCAATATAGTATATTGATTGGTTGGGTTGCATATAAATTGCTTTTTACTTGTTTACAGGTTGGTTTTATTAAAAAAACAGAAGAAACTCTGCCTGATTTTTCGCAAAAACCTTACACTTAGTCTTCTTAAACTGTTTTCTCTTATCAATTTTGTCATCATAAAAAAAAGGAGATTGTTGACCCTCACCTGTATTTTAAGGATGACAAAACATAACTCTTATTATACTAACGATGCTATCTAAGTGTATAAAGCAATAAGAGCATTCAACCAAGGATCAAGGTGCAAGAACTCAACTCGAATCAAACATCAAGTGAAGATAAAAGAACTAGAATAGGTCTATGGTACTAAATCAAGCTGTAAGTCTCACTTGTTCAGGTAATTAGCTTGTCCAATGGTTCGTTTTGAAAAACCATTTTAACATAACCTTTTAAACAAATGTTTTTCAAGTTAAAATCTATTCAACACATGAAAACTGGGTTGTTAAAGCAACCCAGTCGACTGGGTACTTATACCAGTCTTCTGGTATAAAGGTCAGTATATTCCCAGTCGACTGGATGCTTCATACCAGTCGACTGGTGTTTTGGTCAGAGACTTCCCAGTCAACTGATAAGAATTACCCAGTCGACTGGTAATCTAGGCGGAAGGTTCCCAGTCGACTGGTAAGTCATACCCAGTCGACTGGTACCTTCAACAGCCTTAAAAATGTGATTTTTAAAGACGACCTAGTAGATTGGTACGAAGACCCAATCGACTGGTAATTCGAAATATATGACCGTTATAGTGCCAGACCTGTACATTTGATGTACAAAAGCGTACCAAATTAATTCAGAACGAAAATATTTTATCAAGGCTATTTAAACCCACACTATTGAGTATTTCAAAAAAGAGTATTACACATTAAAACAATTTTTCACTCATTGATACTCAAAAAGCTTAAAAAGAGAGATTGTTGAGCCATTCTTCAAGCTTTACCTAGAAAGAGAGATATTATTCAGTTGTATAACCTTCTATTGTTGTCTCTCTTCTGTTTTCTTTACAGTATTTTTTGTAAAGGGATTTGCTTCCTAAATGAAGGGATTTACTTCCGAAAGGAAGGGGTTTTGCTTCCGAGAGGAAGAGGTTTCCTTCCAAAAGGAAAGGATTGTAAGGTGTGTGTAACACCCGTGAAGTTCCACGACTAAGTTTCTTAGTGGATTACTTCAAGGAGGTTCCTTGAAGAGAGTGGACGTAGGGTCGGAACTATTCTGATATTGTCGAACCACTATAAACTGAGTTTGCATCCTCTATTCCTTAAACTCTTTATTTACAGCACACATTACTTGTTTATATGCTTATTGTGTTATCTGTTTTATAAACTTGTGTTAAATCTGCAAAAAGTTTTTAAAACCCAATTCACTCCCCTTTTGGGTTGAAACCTCAGTCTACAATTGGTATCACAGCCTCGTTCTCAATTTTAGGCTTACTATCCTTGAGTTGATCCGATGGCAGCAAATAACTATTCTGAGGGACACTCATATACTAGAACTCCCTTGTTCAATGGCTCCAACTATAACTATTGGAAAAATATGATGAAAATCTTTGTTGAAGGACAAGATTATAATCTGTGGAGAGTCATTGAAGAGGGACCTAGAATTCCATAAAAAGGAAATCACTATTGGAGATACTATTCATACAATGTCTAAACTCAAAACTGAGTACAGTGAGTAGGATTGTAGAATGATGTCCTTCAATAGTAGAGCAACAAGTATTTTACATTGTGCTTTAGATATATCTGAATACAATAAAATCTCTGTATGTGTTTAAGCTAAGGAAATATTTGATAAATTGCAAGCGACATATGAAGGAACTAGTTAGGTTAAAAAATCAAAAATCTATATGCTAGTATCTGAATATGAATCTTTTAGAATGTCTCCTAATGAAATAATTTCTCAAATGCACTCACATTTCACAACTATTGTTAATGGTTTAAAGCTTCTTGGTAGGAACATTGAGGAATTTGAATTGACAAGAAAAATCTTAAAGTCTTCGCCATCCACATGGAAAGCAACGAAGACAGCTATTCAGGAAGCTAAAGATCTTAACAAACTTGATGTTGAGACACTCCTTGAGTCATTGTTGATATATGAAATGGAAGAAATGAATCTCACTGTCAATGATGATAAGAAGAAGAAAAAAGTGATTGCTCTCAAAGCCTCCACAAGCAACAAAGAATAAGAATCGAAAAAAGAGGAGGAGAACAGCGAAGAAGATAGTGAAATGGCCTTAATCACCAAACGGTTTCATAGATTCTTGAAGAAAAGCAAGAAACCATACACTAAGGATCCCATTTCAAAAAGGGAACCACTTGTGTGCTATGGATGCAAAAAGTCCGATCATGTCAAGGCCGATTGTATGGCAACGAGCAAACCATACAAGAGATTCAAGAAGAAGGCTATGATTGCAACCACTTAGAGTGATGATGAAGAAGAAGAAGAATCCTCAGATAAAGAAGTCGGATATGAAGAAATTGTTAACCTATGCCTTATGGGAATTGATGATGAAAATGAGGTATTATCTTCTCCCTCTTCTAAAAATAATGTTGTGAGCAGTAGTGAAGAATTGTTAGAAGTTATAAATGAAATACATGATGAATTGAAGAAATTCGATACTAGGAACTCTACTCTTAAGAAAGAGGTGTCAACCCTTTCTAAGAGGATGATAAGTCTAAGAGAAGAGAGAGAAAAATTATCTTCATTGCTGTGTGATGCTTCTCAAGACTTCCTCAAAGATGAAAATGAGAATTTAAAGAAGAAGATATTAGAATTAAATGGTACTATATCTAGACTCATGTTTGGTAAAGAAAAGCTTGATGAAGTGTTTTCTTGCCAAAGATTAAGTGGAGAAAAATCTGGTTTAGGATACTCTCCAATAGGCAAGCAAAAATCAAAAGAGGGCTATTCATGAAAGCTTCATGTGTGAATGAAGCCTCTACTTCTAAGGTTAAAATCACACCCCCATTGAATGATAGTATGTCTAGAAATACTAATTCTAATGCTAATACAAGATTGAAGAATCCTAGAAATACTCATGCTTACATGTATACTCATTCAAGGAATGCTTATGCACATGTTAGGAATAATCATCATGTGCATCCTAGGAACAACTTGTATACCCAAGATTTGCACATTGCACAAGCATATCTTAGCAATTACTATCATAATTATTCTAGAAATAATATGCATACTCATGATAATGCAAGAATGTATCCTAGGAATCATCATCATACATTTTCTGGAAATGACATGTAAATTCATTTTCCTTATAATAGAAACATGTATCCTAGGAACTTATATCCTAAGTATTATAGGTATGCACAACTAAGAAATCCTAGAAATTTCAATAACTATAATCCTAGTATTGTGCATCATCAACATGTCTATAGATCACCATACACTATTAAGAAAGTATGGGTCCCAGAAGGAACCATATTTTCAATGACTAACCCCAAAGGACCCAAGAAATTTTGGGTACCTAAAAATGCCATTGTGTATCCTTATGTGATATAGATATATCTTCACACCAAGGAAAAGGGTAACTGTTGGTACCTTGATAGTGGATGCTCAAAACACATGACTAGTGATAAAAGTGTATTCAAGGAGCTAACTCTAAGAGATGGTTGACCTGTCACAATTGGAGACAACACAAAAATAAAGATCATCGGGCATGGAAAAGTTGGTAATGATTTCTCAACTATTGATAATGTATTGCTAGTACAAGGCCTTAAGCCAAATTTACTAAGTATTAGTCAACTTTGTGACAAAAGCAACAAAGTTACATTTGAAACCTCTCATTGTCTAGTTATAGACATCAAGAGTAACAAAATTAAATTTGTTGGCCATGGACATGAAAATGTCTATATAGTTGACTTGAAATCTTTGCATTCCGAAAATGAAAAATGTTTTCCTGTCATTACTGAAAATCCATGGCTATGGCATATAAGGCTTGGTCATGTGAACATGAACTTGCTGAAAATTATTTCAAGAAAAGATTTAGTCATTGGACTTCCCAAAATCAATTTTGAAAAAGACAAAGTATGTGATGCATGTCAAATGGGAAAACAAACTAGTATTTCTTTTAAATCAAAGAATGTAGTCTCAACTACTAGACCTTTGGAACTTTTGCATATGGACTTATTTGGTCTAATAAGTACCATTAGTCTAGGTGGCCATCAATATGCTCTTGTTATTGTTGATGACTATTCAAGATATACCTTTGTTATTGTTGATGACTATTCAAGATATACCTTTGTTATTTTTGTTGATGACTGGTAATCTGGGCAGAAGGTTCCCAGTCGACTAGTAAGTCATACCCAGTCAACTGGTACCTTCAACAGCCTTAAAAATGTGATTTTTAAAGAGGACCCAATCGACTGGTAATTCGAAAGATATGACCGTTATAGCACCAGACCTGTACATTTGATGTACAAAAGCGTACCAAATTAATTCATAACGGAAATATTTCATCAAGACTATTTAAACTTACACTACTGAGTATTTCAAAAAAGAGTATTACACATTAAAACAAGTTTTCGCTCATTGATACTCAAAAATCTTTGAAAGATAGATTGTTGAGCCATTTTTCAAGCTTTACCTAGAAAGAGAGATATTATTCAATTGTATAAGCTTCTATTGTTGTCTCTCTTCTGTTTTCTTTACAGTATTTTTTGTAAAAGGATTTGCTTCCGAAATGAAGGGTTTTGCTTCCGAAAGGAAGGGGTTTGCTTCCAAGAAGAAGGGATTGTAAGGTTTGTGCAACACCCGTGAAGTTGCACGACTAAGTTTCTTAGTGGATTATTTCAAGGAGGTTCCTTGAAGAGATTGGACGTAGGTTCGGAACTATTCCAATATTTCCAAACCATTATAAACTGAATTTGCACCCTCTATTCCTTAAACCCTTTATTTACAGCACACATTACTTGTTTATATGCTTGTTGTGTTATTTGTTTTATAAACTTGTGTTAAATCCGCAAAAAGTTTTTAAAACCCAATTCACCCCCCTCTTGGGTTGAAACCTCAGTCTACAGTTGCATATATGTGTCATGCTGGGATTTTCAAAATGTGATGACATCGTCTCGGGGGTGGCCAACCCGGGATGAGTTGTTACAATTTTGATATCAGAGCATTAGGTTTTATGATTTTGTATACTGCATAAAAAGTAAGAAAGTGGAAGATTAAAATAAATTATATTTTAAATTGTTTGAGGATGACACATGGACGCGTTAGAGCTAGAATTAGAGTTACTGATTTAAGAGGGCGTGGTAGGCCCCCAATATTTTTGACAAGTTGAGGTTGAGTCCGAATCTGTGATTCCTAGAAGGGAACATGTTGATAGTATGATTGATATTAGTAATATAATTGATATTAGTAAAGGTATGAGAGAATTTGAAGTTGAAAGAGATGAGCTAAGACTTGAGAAATGAAGGTAACAGTTGATAGAATTAATAGCTTATAGCATAGACTTGATGAACATGCAAGAGCAGTGCCTAAGGAGGTTGTAAATCCAGTAATGATAAATGTTAAAAAAGGGAAAAATGAGTTTATGCACAAGATGCAGAGAGATTATTTTGTTAGATATATTAAGTTGAATGTCTTATTGTTTAAAGGATCTATGAATCCTTTTAAGCCTGATTTTTGGAAGAAACATGTAGAGATATTATTTGGTATTTTACCAGTAACTGACATGCAGATGGTTGTCTTTGCTTCGTTTGAGTTAGAAGGAGAAGTTTTAGAATGATGAGAGGATATTCTTTCCAGAGTAAGTGCAGATGTTGCTAGACCCTTAACTTGGAATATGTTTAAGGAGGTTTTCCTTGATTAATACTTTCCTTAGACCTTAAAGCCCAACAAGATAGAGATTTTATTTATTTGAGGCAAATGGGTTGACTGTGGCTCAGTATGATAGCAAATTCGTGGTCTCGTCAATAGTTGTGCTAGAAATGGTAGACCTAGAGGAGAAGAAGTATAAGAGGTTCAAAGATGAACTATGTTTTAAGATTTGATCAAAACTATCTTACATAAGGCTTATGAATAATGTCAAATTAGTGGATATAATACTTCAGATTGAGAAGGATGTGATGGAAATTAGAGGTAGGAGGAATCAGCAGAAGAGGTCTAGATTTAAGGAGCACAGAGGAGGTACCAGTATGAGTGTGCAGAGTTGGAGACCACCCAGAGGAAGTGTTCCTTGTCACAGGGAACTAAAGTACAGAGTAAAAGGCAAACATGATCTGTTTCTTGTTAGCTCAAATTAATATCGGTGGGACCCTTAGATTTGAGAGACGGGTTATGGGAATTGGGAGTCATGGCAGAGGGAAGTAAGTATGCCACCAAGGAAAAGTGATAATCTGAAGTAGGATTGAGAGACAGAAGTTGGTTATAGATATATTCAAATAAGATATTATCTCAGAATTGTCAAAATTTAAAGTGCTTTATAGGTAGAGAAGGTGGACATATCAATGTTGGTTGATCTTGGTGCAACCCATTTTTTTGCATCTAGTATTCATATAAAGTCTATTGAAGTATGTATTAGTCATTTGATGCAAAATATTTTTATTGAAGTTCCCACTAGAGATAGAGTGATAATCATAAATGTTTATAAGGGTTGTGTGATTCGTATCAGTGATAGAGAATGTGAAACTGATTTATTATCTTTGAATATAATATAATTTCATTTAATTTTAAGAACGAATTGGTTGTGAACGTATTACGATTGGGTTGGTTGTTCTAGAAAGAAGGTAATGTTCAAGATATGGACATGAGGAGTGTAACTTTCAGAGAGAACATAAAATACTCTCGAACTATCTTATTTTACTCTGACTACTAGGAGATGGTTGAAGAAGGGTTGTGAGGAGTATTTGACATACGTAATGGATTCTAAAAAGGAAAATAATAGTCAAAATAAATCTTAGTGGTGAAAGATTATCCTAATGTAATTCATGATGAGTTGTTTGGGTTACCTTCAAGTAGGGAGATTAAATTTTCTATTGATGTGATAGTAGGATCATCACAAATATTTAATAGCACCATACATAATGACGCCAGCTAAATTGAGAGAGTCGAACGTACCATTTTAAGAATTTTTGGATAAACAATTTATTCGATTAAATGTGTCGCCATGAGGAGCCCACATAGTGGTTGTGAAGAAAGAAAGATGGAACGATCAAATTGGGTATAGACTACAAATAGTTGAATAAGAACAAATATTTTTTACCCAGGATAAATGAATTGTTTGAGCAGTGCAAGGAGTGAGAGTGTTTTTTTTCAGATAAACCGGAGATTAGGTTATCAACAGTTAAGGATAGAGAAGGGAGACGTGCCTAAGACTGCTTTTGGGACACATTATGTTCATAAGCTTTTTGTGATGCCATTTGGATTAACTAATGTTCCAGAAATATTCATGGACAGGATGAATAGAGTGTTTAAACTATATCTTAATAAGTTTATGGTTGTATTTGACTTTCTGATATAATCTAAGAAGGAAGAACAACATGTGAAATATTAGACAGTGTGTTGGAGATTCTGAGGAGAGAGAAATTATATGCAAAGGTCTCTAAGTGTGTGTGTTGGCTGAATGAAATAACTTTTTTGGAATATGTAATATCCAGAAATGGCATAACAGTTGATCCACAAAAGGTAGAGACAATGTTAAGTTGGGAGAAACCAACTAGTGAGACTGAGATTAGAATCTTTTTGGGGTTAACTGGTTATTATAGAAGATTATTTTAGAATTTTTTTTTTCTATTATTGTAATACTGCTAAATAGACTGATTAGGAAAGATGTGAGATTTTTATGGCAAGGGAAGTGTGAGAAAAAAAATTTCAATTTGTAAAGGAGAAATTGACTGCAGCTCTAGTATTGGTGTTTCTTTCTGGTGATGAAGGATTTGTAGTGTATAGTGATGCGTCACATCAACGATTGGGATATGTGTAACATAAGAAAGTTGTGGCCCATACTTCTAGGCAATTCAAGATTTATGATAGAAATTACCCTACTCATGACTTAGAGTTGGCTGCTATAGTGTTTACTTTAAATATTGGAGACATCATCTGTATGGAGCCACTTGTGAGATTTTTATGGGTTATAAAAGTTTAACATGCTTACCTGCCTAGAGAGAGTTGAATTTGAGGCAAAGATGGTGGATGAAGTTGATTAGTGACTATGATTGTACAATTCATTATCATCTAAACAATACGATAGTGATAACTGATGCATTGAGTAGAAAGTCTACAAGAAGTTTAATTGCTATTGGGAGTCCTGATGTGAAATTGATGATAGATTTAAAAGAGATAAGAATGAAGTTGAATATCAATGATAGAGGATCATGGTTAATGAATATGGTTGTATAGTCAGTACAATGTTTTAGAGATGCAAGGTAGAGATGAAGAGATAGAAAAGATTAAGCATTGAGTGCTTACTAGAAAGCAATATGAATTCAAGATTTGAAGTAAAGGTAGTTTGGTATTGGAACATAGGATTTGTGTTCCCGATGATGCGGAGTTGAGAAAAGAGATAATGAGGAAGGCATATGATGATGTAGATTTGATGCAATCAAGTAACAATAAGATATATAGAGGATTGAGACGGAATTTTTAGTGGTCAGGATTGAAGAAGGATGTAGCTGAGATTGTGAGGTTGTATGTAGCACCATTAAGCATAGTGTCAAATAGAGATGCTAGATTTACATCTCGGTTTTGGAGAGGCTTTCAGAAAGCTCTGGGTACACAGTTGCAATTTAATATAATTTTTCATGCTCAGACAGAAAGAATTTTTAGAGTACTAGAAGATATGTTAAGGGTAAATGTGATGAGCCTCTCAGTAAGTTTGGAATGCTTATATGCCATCAATTGAAATTGCTCATAATAATCAGTATTGAACTAGTATTGGGATGACACCGATTGAGACATTGTATGGTAAGAGGTGTAAAACTCCTATATGTTGGGAAGAAATGGGAGAGAGAAATATATTTGGTCAATCTATTATTGAGTTAACAACTGAAATGATCAAACTGGTTAGGGAGAATCATAAAGTAGCACTGAGTAGACCGAATAGCTATGCTAATAATAAAAGAGAACCTCTAGAGTTTCCAGCAGGTGATTGGGTGTATTGAAAAATATCTCAATGAAAATGTGTATTAAGATTTAAACAGGAAAGGAAAGCTGAATCCGAGGTATGTGGGACCTTATGAGGTTATTGAGAAAGTTGGGCTACTTGTGAATAGCCTGAATTTGCCTCCAGAGTTGAAGCAGTGGCATAACGTATTTAATGTTTTACTTTTAAGAAAGTGTTTACATGATGAATATTATAATATTTCGAGCCAAATTGTAGAAATTCAGAAAGATTCGACTTTTATACAAGTACTAGTGAGAACTTTAGACAAAAAGAACAAATCTTGTATAATAAAATAATTTCATTAGTTTAAGTTGTGTGACGGAATAAGAATGTTGAAGAAATTACGTGAAACAGTGAGACAATTATGAAGAAGTATTGTTCACAATTGTTTCTTGAGTTAAGTAAGGAAATTTCGGGGACGAAATTTTTATAAGGTGGGTAGAATTGTAATACCCATAATCGTAAAGTAAGGGTAAATAAGTAATTTAATAAATATGACATGAAATTTAAATAATATACTTACGCGAAGGATTTAGTATTGAATAAAATAATTCTTTTGAAAAAATGGAACGCATGAGGCCGTAGTTACAAAGAAAAAGAAAAAGAAAATATGGATGTCCAACATAAAAAAAAGGAAGAAAAAAAATCATATTTTAAAAAAGAAAAAATCATGCAACACCTGGAAGTCTAGGTGTTGCACCTTAAATGTCAAAATGTTGCATGTGTTGCAACCGTAGAAAATGGAATAGTAAAAAGCGATGGCAACCGCTTAAAAGATTTTATATATATTGAATTTCATTTTAGTTTACCGATTTGGTTTTCTTCAATCTCAATTCAATTATTTTATTTCTTTAAACACTTGGGGACCAAAAGAAAAGTTGAAAGAGCAAAATTTTGAAAGAGTTTACTGCGGAATTTCTTAGAGAATCAAGAGAAGCTATCAGAAAAACAGAAGGTGTTGACGATCAGCAACTGAAGGAGATTTCTGAGAGGAACGAGAAAGGTAAGGAGGTGATCCACGGGTAGCTTTAAGTGCTACGTGGTGAGTTAGATTTACTTTAAGTAATCTAAATAAAAATGAAATATCTAGTGATAATATTAAATTAAATTATTAGTGTACACTTTGGTGGTAGATGAAAAATTGATTAATAAGTATAATAGGAATTTTTTGGATATGTAGAAAATTATTATGTGAGAAATAATATTTTTGGAATAATAAGTTGATTTAATAATAAAAGCGGTAAGTGAAATTCTTGATGAACTATGGTTGATGTTTTGATAAAAATTATGAGAAGATGAAATTTAGTAGATTTGGCAAGCTTTTATGGATGATTTGATGTGAATTAGGATGAGAGGAATTTAGTGAAATTTTTTATAATAATTTGAGAAAAGATAGGATAGATAAATTTAATATTTTGAGTTCATGTTGTTTTTATATTATTGTTCATATGCATATTTCATATCATTGTTCATATGCATATGCATTAAATAAAATAAAAGAACCGAGAAGACAATCAGTCTCATGAAAACGAAAGAACCGAGAAGGCAACCGGTCTAATAAGAATAAAAAAACTGGGAAGGTAGCCGGTCTAAATGAGAATAAAAGAACCGAAAAGGTAGTCGGTCTAAATAAGAATGAAAAAACAGGGAAGGTAACCGGTCTAAATGAGAATGAAAGAAGCGAGAAGGCAGCCAGTTTAAGATAAAAACATGTCGAGATGTGAGAAGACGTTCTTATAATAATAATTCATGCATTGCGATTGTTTTACATGTTGAGTTTATTACTGAAATATTGTGGATATTATGCATTTATTTTATTTGTAGATAGATGAGTCTCAGAGACAGTTACAGTGAGAAAAAGAAACATAGAAGTATGATATGATAAGAACCATCTAAATGGTAGACTTTATGCTATGAATCTCATTACGAGGTAATTTTGAGATAATTGATGGTATCAAGGTGAACCAATAAATAAGAAAAAGAGATTAATAGAGAATGAATCATATGACATGTGTAGTGATAGTAGAATGCTAGTATCAAATTGTATGAGATATAAATGATTAAATATTGAAGTACCATTTATTCAAATTGAGTACTTCTAGTAAATTTAATTCACTGAGCTTGTGAAACTCACCCCTCATTGTACAATGATTTCAAGTAGCAGGCAGGACAAATAGTTTGGTGGGTTGAGAGTCAGACGAAATCGTTTTCTGTAAGCCACGTACGTGTCAACATCCTCAGACTAATGATAATATAAAATAAAAAATTTATTTGTAAATATTCATGCATTTTACGTTGTACATAATGTTTAAAGATCAGATTGATGTATCTCCCCTATTGAGGGTTGATGATTGATGTAAAAGAATTTTTGTTAGTATTATTGTTATTTGTTGCATATATATGTCTTGCTGAGATTTTCAAAATGTGATGACACCGTCTCGGTGGCCAACCTGGGATGGATCGTTACAGTGGGCGAGGGTAATTCCTGTGAGCCGAGAATCAGCACTCAAACAGAACCTAACACAGTTGATACTGTCTATACTTAGAAAATTTTCCATTATCTTGGAAACAAAAACAACATAAACGTAAAAGTAAAAATTTTGCTCCCCCTACATGACCTCAGGTTTCTCAAACACCCAGGAAACATTTTTTTTTTATAATACCAAGGAAACAAATTTTGGAATCTCGTTTCTATTAATACCATTCTACTTTCAGTCTAGAACAAATTCAACTATACTCCACAAGAATAAAATTCAAAATCTTACGTCCTTTCTACATATATAGAAGATTTTATTGGTAGCTGATAAACTAAGTAGATTCCTTGAATACAGATTTACAAATCAAACCAGACATAAGTAACAACAATCAATAAATAATCACTACGTATCAATTTATAGACAAAATTAAACATACTCAATAAAACCCACATGGCAAAAAGCCAAATTAACAAAATCAAATCAATAAAATCCACCAGTAAACATAATCTATTTCTTAAAAAAAAAGGTTGACACTTTGAATAAGAACCAACACCATAGATCTTTCCCAATTCAAAAACCTGGATGGCGAAATTCAGGGAGGTGCAGGACTATGAATCGGCAGACATACGGATCAGGTTTTACCGTGGGCACCACGGCAACAGAGTGTCGTTCGATGGGGTGTTAGGAGTGCTAGCACACGCGTTCTCGCCGGAGAACGAGAGGTTCCACCTACATGCGGTGGAGACGTGAGCCATTGATGATTTCTAAGGGGTGAATTCAAAGTCGAGGGTGGCCGTTGATTTGGAGTTAGTGGCGACCCACGAGATCGGACATGTGCTTGGGTTGGCTCACAATTCGGTGAAAGAAGTGGTGGGTTGGCTCACGATCGGTGAAGGAAGAGATGATGTATCCAAGCTTGAAACCCCAAACATAGACAAAGTTCTTAAAAAAAGGATCAAGAACGAGAAGGAAGACTGCATACCTTACTTTGTTGAAGCATGGAGCTAAGCTCTGTAAATTAGCCGTCAGTCGCACGAAGAAGAAAGAGATCGTGAATGTACGAGTCTATGAGACTCTGAAATTCTGAATGAGAGAACCTAGGGTTTCAAGTGAATTGTAACTTCTTTTTCTCAAAATAACCATCATTGTATTATCTAATTACAGTAAGCTATGACCTATTTGGATTTGAAGCATTACTACTTTACTACATATAATTTTACTCATTATACTATAATTATTTAAATATTTTATATTTAATAAATATAATATATATATATATATATATATATTTGATCGGGTTATCGATTTGGGTTGGGTTGAAAATTTTGAACCCATGATTCGACCCAACCCAACCTATCGGGTTAAAAAATATTTCAACTCGACTTCTAAAAAAACCCAACTCAACCCAACCCATTGTATCGGTTTGAGTCGGATCCACGGATCAATCGGGTTCCATGCTCACCCCTAAATCCTACTAAGAGATTTTATTATCTTTATGTTGGATCTCTCTCCCACTCTCTCTCACACACACACAAAATTGATCAAATCATGGATATTGGAAAACATAAAGGGACACACACAATTACACAATTGATTAGATCATGGATATTGGAAAACATTCTTTATGTTTTGAAGGATATTGGAAAATATACCTTATGATGCAAAGAAATCTTAATAATTGACATTTTTTTGATAGCCAAACAGGGTATTTACTAATGGACATAACTATGAGGCCTGGTGTAAACATTCTTCTTTTAGCTAGTTAGTATACGCTTTTCCTCTCTAAATTTCGGAGAGAACAAAAATTAATCAAATCTAGGATTTTATGCTTTAAGTTGTCTTATTTCAAAGAGTTTGAAAGCTTTACTTAAACTAATCATTGTAGTTGAGTTAGGCCCAATGTAGTATATACTTGTAGCTGCCTAAAGTATTCTAAACAATCCATTTACACGATTTCATCAGTAGGCAACTACGAATATAAAGAAATTTTGTAAACGTTAGAACTCTATGATTGTAAAATTAAAATGAAAGATATGAAACAGCTTTGTAAATTCACTAATTAAAGACATGTAAAAATAAGTAAAAGTCATGCACCTGATGGTAATCAAAAGTAGGTTTAGGACAATATTGTTGAGGTGCATTTAGTTTTTTAAAGAATGAAGGCCGAAGGCTATGTATAGTGAAGTAACTTGTAATAAAGTCTAAGTTGTATGTTTCTGGTGTTGTGTGAAATGACTGGCCATGTTTGCACCATAAGTCCTCTCCATTTGCTCTAGTTCATAATGAAATGATCAAATTAGTGTTTTTAATAGTCTAAATATTGATAAGGTGCAATATGATTGGGGTCATGTTTGCACCAAGAAAAAGAAGTCATAATGTTCTGCCGGGGTAAAAGAAAAACTAAAGGTAGCTAGAAAAAAAAAATAAAAAAAAAAATTCTAATGACTTTGTTTACTCTCAAAGAAATGAAAAAATGTAAATCCAATACCGAGGGGGCATCTATAAAATGCTCTAACATGTGAATGTAGAGAACATAACTTTTTTGTGAACACACTGTCCCTTGATTATATGAAATTAACTATTCTACTGCTCACATATTTCATAACTGTTGCTATCTATTTAGTCGAATTGTTAGATATTCTTTATGAAATTAACTATTCAATTCTTACAATATTCAAATTGAGAGTTATTTTTAACTTAGTTATTAATTTGTTAAATGAGGTTGGAGCTTCATGTAATCATCAATATATTCTTTGAGAAAAACAAATAAGTTAACTGAGACATTAGAATGTGGTGAAATCTCTAGTGGTCACAGCTTGAATCAAGAAACCAGTCTTAAAAGGGCCGGGGAACATTACTTAGCTTGATCAACATGTTCTCTTCTCCTGTTGATGTGCTTGAAATTATTGAGGAAGACGATGTAAACTCAGAGCAAAGAGTTGAAGCATTAGTCTTGTTGTGTTCAATGCAATTTTTTGAGTCTGTTGTAGACTCGTAATTAATGAAAAACATATTAACTATTGAGTTGTCTATAGCACTACAGAAAAATTATTAAGACATTGTAAATGTTATGGCATTGGTTAGAGTATCCAAGCAACGACTTCAATCAGTGAAACATGACGGGTGAAATTCTTTATTGACTGAAGTTTCTTTGTTTTGTGAGAAGCATAATATTTCTATTCCAAACATGGATGATGTGTTTGTAGCTCAAGGGAGATCAATGCGTAGAGTGAAACAAGTTTCAAACTTACATCATTTTCATGTTGAACTATTTTATCATGTTATTAATAGGCAATTTCAAGAGCTTATCAAACAGAGGTGAATATCGAGTTACTTCTTTATGTGACATGTTTAAACTCAAACGATTCATTTATTTTTTTTTATAAGCAAAAATTGATTGATTTATTGGGTTTTATCTATTTGAATTTTCTCTGGTGGAGCTTATAGCACTTGATAGTCAACTTAAGAATTATATCATTGACATTCACTCATATGCTTTTAAAGTTGAAAGAGATTGATGACAATTCTGAAAAGTTAGTGGAGACAAAAAAAAAAAAAAAACACAATTTATATATCCATTTGTATACTTGTTTATGAGGTTGGCTTTGATATTATCGATTGCAACAACAAATGTTTGGGAATTTTTTTTGAGACGAGCATTATAAAGAATCTAATACGCAATAGCATGGGAGATGAATAGTTGAATGATTGTATGGTTACATTCATTGAAAGATGTTTTTGATAGTATTGAAAACAAAAAAATCTAATTTCGATTCTAAAATAATGAAATCAAGCAAGGAACAATTGTAAATGAAACTAGTGTAAGTGTTTTCTTTTGTTAATTTTTGTAATGAAAGTAAAATGTTAACAATTATTAATAGTATGAGAAAAAAAAGCATGTATTCGAGTTAAAAATTACAAACGTGTTTGTTTTGGGAATGTGTGTATATATATATATATATCTCTCTCGCTTCCACTAATAAAAAAAGTTTGGATCAGTGACCGCTCACCGGCTCATGGGTTTGGATGTCAACTCAGCTCGATTGCTTAGGCAAGTTGATCCTCGAGCTTGGGGCTGGAGCCGGCGTCCCCAGCTTCACGGCTGCTCTGCTTGGCGCTTGCCATGTCGTGCTCACTGACATTAAGTCGTTGATTCCCGGGCTATTAAAGAATGTTGAAGCAACCGAGTTGGGTAACCGAGTCGAGGTCTCTGAGTCGACTCGGTGAGTTGGGAGAGTTCGATGTTATTTTGATGAGTGATGTGTTCTACGACCCGGAGGAGATGGTTGGCATGGGGAGAACGGTGACTAGAGTGTGTGGAGAGAGAACTAAGGTTTTGGCGGTGAGGTTCGACTTTGGACGGGTGAGTGCTTCAACGAGTTGGCGAGTCAAGATTTTGAAACTGTCCGAGGAAGATTGTAGAAGTTTGGTTGCTTTTGCTATCTACCATCTAATTGCACTGAATGAGGACGTTTGCCACGCGTCAGCCAATTGCCTACTAGACATGTTAAATTTTCATACTGCTTCCACTTCTTATTTCCAATTTTAGTTAACAGTTTTTAAGATATTGTACGGAAGAAATACTAAGGAAAATTCAAGCGTGTGCGATGGAATAAAAAAGAGAAGATAGAATGATGTATTTTATACTTTCGACATAAATACATATAATCCTCGCAATTATAACTCATTTTTATTTATTTTTCTTTTCTATTTTACTTTTTAATTCCTTTTACAATACCTGACAAAATAATAAATACGGCACCTATTGTGATCAATTTTCCTTTAATGAACTTGAACTCGATTGTATAATGTTCTTCTGCAACATATTCATAACTGTAATATACTGCAGTAAATAATGAACCATGATTCGAAAATCCTTCAGTCCATATGAAACAATGGAACCAAGCATTAAGAAGAAACCCAATTCCACAAGACATCCAATGGCGTATCACATTTTATATACCAGCAAACATCTAAGAGTAACAATACTGGGAATTACCTCTCCTCTTAGGATATCGTCATCTATTCAATAATAGTGTAGAGTATAATTACAAGTCAGGAACAGCTGAAAGGGTTAGGCGACTTCCCCGGCACACTGTACAAAATGTTCAGTTTTCAGTGCAACTGTTTCTGCATAGATAATGGGTTCCCCCCCGTAAGTAGAGCAAGTGGCCTCTCCTCTTTATGATCAAAACCCTTTCGACCAAACCATGTCATGTAATGATCTCCCTCGGAACAATAATTACCTTCTTCTCAAAACAATACCAGGTAATCGCGGTTATCTTTTTCTTTTCTCAGCCCTGGATGTGCTGTCCGTGTTTGCTCAGAGACCCATAGCCATTGCTGACTCGACACATTTTATTCCGACCATACCGAATCATCTCTATGGGTTATGGACAGAATCAAACTGACCTCAAAAATGGCAAAACCTTGTTTGCTCTAAACCAACAGACATATTTGGGCACACATGACCGCACAAACCAAGTTGCTGAATGCAAAGACTGTAACATCACATTGAAAATCAGTGTCTCAACCATTGTAGTGGAGTTTCTGGTTTTGGGAGACCTGGCCCTGCTGAGGCTGCTGTTGTGGAGCTTGCAAATTTAGTGGCTGTGTGTTGTAGTGGGCAAAGGGTTGGGAGTAGAGAGAATTCATCAAGCCCTGCGCATAAGTAGGCGAATTTATAATCCATGTACTGAACAAAACAACTGTCAAGAGGAAACAAGCAAACATAGGTGCAAGAAGAAACCTGAGACTGATGTTGGTTAGGATTGGTCACACCAAAGTGGCCCTGTGATGCATCATCTTGCGAGGGGTCGTTAAAGCTAACCTGGGTAAAAAGACCTTGTGATCCATGTGCCATATAGTCCTGTGACAAGCAGAAGTTCAGTACGATTAACAAATAATGAGCAGCCACAAACTAACCAAATGATGGTATCGTCAGCAAACCTGGGACATGAAATCACTCCCAGTACCAAAACGAGAATATCCAGCTTGAGAATTCGGGTTTAGGTAGTTCCCTGGAAACCCTCCCTGCGCTCCTTGTGTAACATAATCAACAGCATATCCGCTTTGAGAAGCCTACCAAGCAGGTCAACAAGTCAACACAAGAAACAACTAGATAGCACTACCTAATAAGAAGTCAAACCCCAAAAAGTGACCTTTTTATTTCACTGAAAGAGAAATACAAAATGCAAAAAATGAAAAACTTCAGTAAACAAACCCCCTCAACATCCTCTTCACCCTTCCAAATGCTGAAAGGGACTCATTTTCTCCCAAGCACTATCTAGCATGACGTACTTAACCTATCTGATTACCATATTTCTCCAAAGTAAAAACTTCACTACCTTCGGACATGATCTTGAAAACTTTAGAGATGCACCAAGGACAAAAAAGAAAATTTCCAAAACAAACACCACCTACCTACCCCCGACCACAAATATTTTGCCAACATATATCATATAAGGCCAATTACGTAACATAATAACACCATCCAAACTACACCACTACTTATATACCTGTGTGGAAAAGTCAGTAACATCATAGGGAACATGAGATCCCTGGCTTTTAAAGTCGTCACCCAAGAAATCCTGATAGATAGTCAAAATAAGACAAATTTAAGAAATTAGCCTCAATTACATAAATAAAATATACAAAGACACTCATTTCTTGTGCAAAGTAAGAAAAATACTTGAGACATTCCTCCCACGGAAAATCCATCACGAAATGTTTGGCTTGGCCCTTGAACTGGCATCTATCAAATAGAATAAAAGTAATTTCAGCACACCACAACATCAAGATGATTAAGGTTAGAAACTAAAAGAATAAAAGGAGGAGATAATAAAAGAAAATACGAACATTATTAACAAATCCAGGTTGAGATAATGGGCCACCCACAGAAGGCTGGCTATTTGGATTCTCCAGAGCAGGAAAGTTGAATGTAGATCCAATAGCTCCCATATTTTGCTGGTTGCCTTGCTGGTGAGAGAGATGACTGCCAATAGGAGCACCAGCATTGCCACGTCCAGCACCAAAACCTCGACTTCCTGGAGGCACATGAGGAACAGCTCCAACTGGTCCATGTACAGCTCCACGAGTTGGAATAGCATACTGCTGAGGAGGACCACCGGGAAATGGTGGAAGGGGTACCCGAGTCATTGGAAACCCAGAGGGATGCACTCCAGTTTTATGTGTACCATTAGGTGGGCCAGGTGGAATAAAAGAACCTGCAATTGACCCCAAAAAAGGAAAAAAAATGCTCACATACAATAAATGAAAGCAACAAAATTCCAGCAACTAAGTTAAGCAGGTATTCAATTACAAATTTGATTATGCACTGGGATCGTTGGAGACTAAAAGAATATCATAAGCATGGGTTAAAAAAACTATAAACTGATGTGAAAAAATTGTTGAATTCAGGAGACTAGCAGCTACATACCCCTACCACGACTGCTTCTTCTGTCCACATTTGGGCCAGAAGAAGCAACATAACCAAAATTATCATTGGGCACAATTCCAGGCCCACCTGTGAAAAAAAGTCTGCGATCATTGTAAATCTGTTCAAGAATATGAGGAAACATTATATTAGTTCCACATATATTGTCCAGACTGCTTCATGATTGAAGGCCAAACAGAAAAGGTTAAACAGCATTATCCACAAAAATTAACGTTATACTCTATGCGTACTTTTTTGGGCTTCTGAAATTGAACCATACTCTGCTTCAAGTTATTCAGAGGTCCCTCAACCAAGCACTCATGTTCCTGAAGGAAGATTTGTGAACATAAGTTGTCAAGTACCAGAAAGAAAATAGCCAAAGGTTAAAGTAGTCCCCACACATGACTTGTCTATTGAGTTGATAATTCCAACACCATTTTCCCAAGTTATGAAAAAGATGCTGCAAGGCTATGCAAATAATAGTTGATTAGCTTTGACATTGCAAAAACACTAGCAGATCCTGGCATGCACATTCAATCAGAGAAAACCTAATCCATCACAAGGACGAGAAGTACCTTATAATGTGTCAATAAGCCATTCCATAGTGGCTGTTTGCTTAGAACTTTAGGGTTACCCAGTATAACAATACCATATCGAGCACGTGTTAGAGCAACATTCAGCCTGCGAGGATCATTAAGGAATCCAATGCCCTAAGGAAGGATTCAGCAGTCAGGCACCAACTTGTTTGTCACGCAATAAGAACCATAAAACTAATTGAAAACATCAAAGACAGGAAAACGATGGATCAATTTCAACAAACTGTACCAATAGACTTGTACCCTTTTATTTGGCAAAATGAAAAAAATTAAACAAGTCATTATTTACCTTGATATGCTGCCTATGCATGCAAATTATATCAAAGTCAAATCCGACAAGCACAAAAGTGAGCATAAACAAATCTTTTGTCAAAGATAGAACAGGCCCCAAGTTCAACCCCCAATAACAAATAGAAAAACAAGATAGAGAAGTATCAAAAAAGAGTCCATCGTGTATCATGATTGAGAACAGAGTTGAATTCCCTGGCTTAGTTTAAACTCATCTGCAAAGCCTGCAAATAGAAATTTAACAGATAAATCAACCAACCTGATGCTCGTTACTCCTCACACAAGACAAGATGATGTAATCTTTTTCCCTTCCTTGAAATGAATCAACACTAGCAACCTAAGAACAGCACAAATTATTTAGCAAATGGAACAAAGATCAGTTGGCATCTAAACCTTGTGAGTCATATCTAAATTTACCTCAATTTCCTTGTACAGTTGTTGTCTAAGAGAACCATTTCTTGACATGTAATTAACAATATATGCTCTCTGTCCCTCATATGGTGTTATCACCCCAATCTGTAAAAAAATTTAACTTGAGAAAATAACCATAACATTAAAAAAGAACAGTTAGATCTAATTTGACATGTTATCCAGACTTACCTGACTAGGTACTACACCACTCTTTAAGAAAGTAGTTACAATTTTTTCAACATTTGCAGCCTCAGTCCGATTCAGATAGGATGTTCCACTGGCGCTAATCTCTTCTTGTCCCATCTAAGAAACAGCCATGTGATTATGAAACATAACCTTCTAACATACACCAGTAACACAACGAAGAGACATCACAACATTCTTAGTTCTTTTGTCAGAAATTACGAATGAAAGGGAGAGAAGATAAGACCAGGCACATTCTAGAATTCTTAAAGAGGAAAAGAACTAAGAATGTTGAGGTTTTCTATGCACATCCACATGCACAACTCACAATCCTCCCGATTTGGGGGGATTGGGAAGTGTACAGTAGATGGAGTTAGTTGTTTCTGTCCTTTTCTTCTTTCCTTCCACTTATCCATCTTCTCTGCTAAATACCTGATGGAAAGATCAATATTTCATTTCTACTTATTTTCTATTCTCTATTCTTTTCTCACCTACAAATCACAGGCTAAAGTTTATTAAAAATGGAAATTGTATAAATTGCCACAAAAGAATGATAATGCACGCATGGTTGATCAAGCTAAGCAAGCATATGGTCAATTCTCCTCATACTAATGCGATTGCATTCTTCGAAAAATCACTTATTATACAGTTAAAATACCTGGACATAAAAGAACATGGGACGATTGGGCACAGGCCAAGGAAAATCAATGCCTGATGATTGCCTTTCATTAATGGTCACTCCATTTTGTAATGTGCCTTCATAAAAGCTGTTTGAAGGAAATTCTGATAGAGCAGGGTGCATACGGTATTGAACCTGAAATAAAAGTTCATGACATGTATGTCAGTGTTCCAACAACTCCATAAATGCAAGTCATATGTTTGGAAACGTAGTATCATCCAAAGACTCTACCCCTAAAACTTTAAGAACTAGAACTACACCAGATTACCTTTTCATAAGCAGAATATTTTCAGGCAAGCTCTATCAGAAACACATAAAATGTCCATATTTGACGAAAGCAAAGAAAGCTATATGAATGGTGAAACACATGATCAACAACAGCAAATGTCAAGCAAATAATGTTACAGATGCGTCATAAAACACGTTTTATTACAATTGTATTGTGTTGAACATGCATCAGGCATGGCAATAGAGAACATATAAGAAGGTAAACAATGCCATAGTCCACAAGTAATGTCAAACATCAATGTCACTTCTTCCTTCCATCACATGTGGTAAATGCCCAAGTGAAACAAATATGTTGATAAATAAATCATTACCTGCAACCTAATTGGTTTCACACCAAGTAGAACAAGGCGTTCAAAGAGAGACTGTGCTAGCCCAGCACGAGCCGCTTTCTTGCACATAATGACTGGACCAAGCTGGCAATGGTCACCAACAAGCACAACCTACACAGAAATTCCTTGTCAGAAGCTGAGGCTTTGAGATAGCAGATTAGTGCATTAAATTGATCCATATGTACCTGTTTTGCCCCAAGAACCAAAGGAATAAGACACTCGGGTTCTGTAGCCTGAGTAGACTCATCAATAAGTACCTAAAGGAGGGGGAGAAAGTGTAAGTATTGGAAGATTAGTGATGAGCAAATTTTCAAGAGTATTAGAAGATTAGTGAGGATTAAATTTTCAGAACAGCTGTTTTCCAACCTGGCGGAACCTAAAATTTGCCAATCGAGGATCTCCAGCACCAACACAAGTGCAGCAGATGACATCAGCACTCTGGGATATCTCACGCTCTGTTGCCCGCTTCAGTGCTTTGTATTTTTTCTCATCACTGCTGGATAGTTCTCCTGTGAAATTAAAGAGTAGAAAAGAGGAGAGATCCATTCAGCAGAAATACAGTAAATAATCCACATGAAACCCACAAGTTGCAAACACAATTCTCCCACACAAGTAAGAGAAATTCACAAGGTCAGTTTCAAAATCATATATCTTATAAAAAAAGAAAAAAATCACATGATCACACAACATCAAACTAAAACTGGAATGAAAGATAAAATTAGACTTTACAAATATAATTACATGATATCCAATGAAGATAAGCTTTTTTCAAGTGTTTAAACAGCAATCTAAGCTACCTCCATAGTCAAACAAATAGATGCTCAAAAGATCAGATTACAATGACATCCCATCAGAGGTGTTATGCAGACAGCTACCATCAAGTCTTCATCCTTTAATTGTTTATGGCCGTAAACTCAGAAACTTATCAAATTGATAAATATCAACACATAATTCTTACCATCATAATCAGTCCTATTTACTTACCCCTCCTTTGAAAACCATAATGTAAATAGCATCACTGTAATTTTTGGAACACAAAGTAGGTTATTTGTTACAATGTTTACAATTAACCACAGGATGTATTGAAGCTTTATTTATAATAATTTGATCGAGTAGACTTGATTTGCCTCCAATACAAAGAAAACATGAGGTATTTGTCTCCTATTTTACTAACTAAAATCAAACTCTGATGAAACAAATTCAAAGGAACTCGTGTTGACAAACGCACAAACAAAATAATGGGGGACTAGCACTGTTATCAAGGCACAAATTTAGCTACACCAATGAAACAAGAATCCCTAATCTAGTAACCTCTCTAAAGTCTAAACTAAATTCCAAGCCTGGAAATTATTTCACAAATAACAACTATGATATCATCTTCACAAACATTAAGTAAAGATCATCTCTATAATAGAAACCAGAAAAACTCCTACTAGCTTTAGAAGCTTGAACTCGTTACATATGTAAACAAAATTATATTTCACTTCTTTGAAAAAATCCCCTTAACTTCATAGCATGACCCAACTTGAGCAAAAATTTATGCCCCAAAAAGATGCAACTGTGAAGACTTCAATCCATGGAGGAGCATGTCCCACTACTTTATAAATCCAAACCAAGCTAAATGGATTTCAAATCAGCTTGACCCATTTAAAAAGTAACTGATTAATAAAGTCAGAAAATAGCGTCAAATTTTATCACTGAAATGTGGCTCTGAGTAAAGCCTGACCTTGTTCATCTTTCAATTGTTGTAGCTTGTGAAGTTCACTCTTCTCCGACGTGTCAAGATGTCGAACCTGCAACCAGTCATTTAATGAGTCATGCTAAGAACGAAGGACATACAAGGAAATTAGTAGATAAAATAGTCATGGATGCTTCTACAAGTTGACCAACCTGATAGTGAAGGGTCAAATGCTCAACCGGAGAGCTTACAGCCTCCCTTGATTTGGCACAAAGCCTAACAACCTTACGTTTAAAAAAAAAAATCAACACCAGCAAACATAAGGAACTGTTGCCAAAAATAAAAGGAGTGCATATAAAATTAACTTAACTCTTCTATCAATAAACTCAGATGTAAACAAAACATACTTTCTTACTCAACCATTTTTTTATTTGCATACAAATGTTTGCCGCAACATGATGCATACACGTATTTTCCGTAACATGATTGCTCAGAGTAAAAAATACTTTATAAAGTACAACTAACTAGAAATTGGAATATGTTCTTGATGATGCCTCTGCCAGTTACTGACGCGCCTAAGCAAACGATGAATGTAAATTCAACTCATACATGGCATTGCCTTATGTTCCTAACATCGCATCAAACATTTCTAAGCACCAATTCCCCAACAACCCCTACTTATCGAAAAAAAAAATTCCCCCCCAACCCTGCCCCCAAATTAAAAGAAGGTTACAAACCACATTTAACTAGAATATACTCATTGTAAAGACAGCAAAAACCACAAGTCATTCTGCATCTTAAAAACAAATTTTGAAAGGACAAGGCTAAGCAGTAATTTTCAACCATGCAAAAGCAAAAAATTAGCACAAATCTAAGACATCATCATACCCAAGAATCTTACACTGAAATAATATAAAAGGTGTGAACAAGAAAACTACTGACACTAACCACAACTCAAGCAAATCAAGCACTAGCTTTCTTATTTTTACTAAAATGCAATCTGCAGCTTTACAAATCCCCCCACCCAATAAAGAAAAATAACATACAGGGAAAATAAAATGCTACTGCATGACAATACCAAAAAGTAATATAACAAACAATAAGAACATCATGGATTGAGTATGATTACAGTTAAAGCTTTGCTTATTTACCTTTAAACCAGTGGCACTTATCTTTTCAGCTAGTTGGTCTACAGCCACATTACTTGGGGCACAAACCAAAACCTAATAAGAAAAGAAATATTCTAAAGAACTGTGATAAAATTCAATAACAAAATAATTAGGAAAGAATGAGTTACTGGTTTTTTTTCCTGATAAGTGTGTTACTGGTCTTACCTGACCCTGACCCTGTTTAGCCATGTGATAAACAATTGCTGCAGAAGTCACAGTTTTCCCTGTGCCTGGTGGACCTTGAATCAAACTTATAGGCTTCTGAAGGACACTCTTCACAGCAAAAACCTATCCATGGAGTAAGGCAAAAAAAATACAACTCAATGCAAAGCAATACCACTTAATCAATAGAGAAGAGAAAATAGAACATGGCAATGAACAAAACTAAGACGTTAGATATAAGTTTCACAAATATAAAAGGAAAATACAATTTATTTCATGCACACATATGAAGGCATAAACAAGTAAACAGACAGCAAAATATGGACAAAGAATTTGCAGATTTGTTGACAATTGAGTAGCAAGGAATGTAAATAAACCATAAAAATACAATGCCCACTAGGAAAGGTTATGACCATGGGCCCAATATGATACAATGTATCCAACTATCCATACTTGTTCGTTTTCTACCCACTGCTGTATTTAAAACAAAAGCTCTGGGCATCTATTCTAGCTTCAAATAACTTCTGTAATTATCCAAATTGCAAAACCATTTAACCAATATTCTCGACAAATTCTTCATTTTCAAACTCAGAACAAGACAGAAGATAAGAATTCAGACATTTATCAAAATCACAAGAGAAAAATATACAAGCATAACATTCATCCAGAGCGAACTAAAGAGAAATTAGTCAAGATTGTTTACTTGAGATGCATTCAGTTCTGGAAGACCAGGAGCACCAAAACGACGGGGTAGCGTATTACGGACCATCTGAACCTCAACTTCATGCCCCAACAAATGGTGGTAAATATACCTGCACGGAAAAAAGAAATTAAACTAACTAAGAAGGCATATATAACCCAAGTTCAAACACATATCATCTCACAGTCAAACACCTAGAATGGACCCTTATAATAGCCTCCTTTCCAAGACTATGAGCAGGCTGAAGAATATGTACTTGGGCAGGACTGAACTCACGATGAAATTTCAGGCCTAGAGTTGCTTCAACGATGAGAACACCAACCCAAACATGACCAATGGCTCGTCTAGTATAAAAAGATATAAAAATTTTCATATTATGTGCACATTCCCAACCATTCAATTTGAAATCAAATAAAATGATGAGCTCCACACAGTGGCATCCCAACCTCAGCCATATACAGAAATGAAAAAATAAAAGCTAACCTAGCCGTTGATACGCAATACAACCCCCCATAAACATCATAAAAGATTGCAAGCCAAACAGTTGTACAAAAAAAATTAACGAGATGTATTGTATCCATCATTATGCAAGTTCACAGTTTCGCTGATTAATGTTATACTGACATGCTATCATCCAAAATAAACAAAATCAAAATGATATAATGAACCAATAAAAGTATGAAATTTTTGCACAACTATGCACATGACAGAAATGAAAAGGAAATTGAATCAGCCAACCCACCCGCTAACACTTGTTTCATCCACTGCAAAAGTTTTCATTGCCCCCTGCATCCGATCAAAGCTTGTACTCTTCCACACAAAATCAACACTGAACCCATGATTCACATCAACAGGAACTCCCTGCATACAACAGTAAACTAATATAAACTAAGTGACTAAAGGTTAAAAGCAAAAAAACTAAACACATCAACAGCAAACCAACCTGACTAGCACGAAGCTCAAGTGCGACCTCCTCTTGTGCAGTTAGCTTGATCTGAAACAAAACAAAAAATTTACCACATTCAAAGAAGTTTGCTGTGCAATGAATTCTTAAGAGAAGGAAACTAAGATCATTCAATTATGGGTCAATTGATACTAGTACATCAAATCCACAGAAAAAATTAAAGAAACAACAAAAACATGTGATTATTGGAATTTAAATCTCAATAAGCATACCACATGCCCAACTGACTGCCACGCTGGATGAGCCGCATCTCCTGAATAACGTAGCCGCAACTCGTCACCAGGTACTAAACGCAATTCATTGTCCTCCTACAACAACAAAATGCAGTTTAATTTCCATAACATGACAACGAAAAATTTAAAAGAATACCAAACCCAAGACAGTAAGCACCTTTGGAAAGACAAAATATGCAACACGTTTCTTGTTAAGACCAATATCCCATCGGATCGTGACATTATCCTTGCTTTGAGATTCTTTCATCATCTGCAACAGAAAATAGAAAATAAGATTCTGCAGAATGTTTCAAAATTGGGGAGCAGGATAAAGTGCGCAAGAATAAAACCCTAAGAGATCTGAACAAAGAAGATAAGAGCTTGAAGATTGTGATACATACTTTATCATAGTCAGCTTCAAGTTTAATAAGTGGTGCAAATACATTTTGATACTGCAAGAGGGAAAAGAAAGCCATCAACCAATTAGTAAACAGCTATAACTTAAAACAATTATCTCCCGTGTCTTCTCGTGATAAAAGCAAACCCATTAATGCAATTATGAAGAACACAGGCACCTGGTAAGCATCTTCATACTTCAATGCTACAGGCTGAGGTTCATCATCAATACCAGGTTTCTCAAGGTCTTCAAGAGTAGCATCAGGATTTGTCTTCCAAAGTTCTTCTACTTTGTTTATTTGTTGCGCACTGATTTGGCGTGCCCTCAACTGCTCCTGTTCAGTTGGGACCTGCAAACCACAGTTCATTAGCTTAACAGATCATTTTATTTTAATATATAAGAAAAGAAGAGATACCAACCTTAACAAGCCATTGCAAGAAACATCTATCATCAATTAGGGGACACCATTGACTCAGATCCCAATTCATGTCCTTCAGCGCATTAACATTCAAGCAAGGTTCTCTACACAGAAGAACAACAACACTCTCGGTCTTGGCCGATATAAAACCAAGAAGGAACACATTTCGGCACCCACAGTTGTAGCATTCAAGAATTGTTTCTCCCAAAGGACTGTCTTTATGAAGACATACTTCCTTGTGCTTTGCTCGAACCTAGAAGAAGACCAAACAAAACAAATTAATTTCGAAGAATTAAGGGAGAGCAACGGCAACCTACTAAAAAATATTATATTCTTGATCTGGCAAAAACAGAGCTCATGCTACTGATAAATTGCTCATGTCACCATTGAACTAAGAGAGCAAGAACATGCTAAATTCAAATGTGAAAGTACAGCACAAACATACAAGATCAGAAAGCAAACTCCGAAACATCAACTGCATGACACCACCAATTTTTGAGCTAAATGAAAGTGTTGTCATTGGTAACACAGTAACAGTGTACGTGAATTTTGACATTGAGAACTGGGCTGAGGCCAGGACTCAGCCACAATTTTTTCCACCCAATCAATGAAAGCAAAAAGAGATTATTATCTATCTCACTCTAGAAAAACTTATAAATAGAAGAATTTATTCTCCACAGGTAGCATACACTGAAAAAAAGGACAGGAAAAAAGATACAGGAACAAGTACAGATACCATACATGTAAACAAACAGAATGTATAAACTTAAGAACTGACACATGAATAACATAAGATATGCAACCCTTTACAAGAAACTTCTAATTTCACAACCATTCTTAAAGCACAAGATAGCCCCCAGTTCCTTCCAGAGATAAACTGATTCATACAAGACAAGTCTAAACAAACCAAACATTTTTCCTAGAGCCATGTAAAGGGTTCACTATATCACTACCTCAAACATATAGTTCTGTTTGAAGGCATCTACAAGATATAACGATCAGGAACAATGAACAATTTTTTAAAAAAGGGGATCTGATAGCTTTTTCTCAGTCTACAAACAAACCAAAGAATGAAAATTTTACCATCTAGAATCATTTCAAAGAATTCTTATAGACAGTTTGGTATCGAATGAAGTGTGTAATTCATTATTTTTAATTTTTTTTAAAAGTAAACTTGAACTAATAAAGCACCAAAAATGTGCAACTCAAAGCCAACAGCTCTTAGGAAATCCACAAAATCAAGAAGATCGTCATTATTTACAAAAAAATCACTCTAACCCAAAAATTAAGGGTATTGAACCAACTATCTCTAGTACTGTCTAAAGGACTTTCCGCTCCATCAAAGGCTCCAGGTTCCTTTTGTTCCACACTAGCCAAAATATAGAGTGCAGAAATTCATTATTTTTAATTAAATTTAAATAAGAATTCATTTGCAATAGAATTCACACAACATTTGTAATTGACTAAAATAAATTCATTTGCAAATGAATACACATGTTTGGTATAAGTTTACTTATATGGTAGAATTAAATTGAACCTTATGTTTGGAATGAAATCGAAATTGAATTCATTTTCTAATTGTTACTTAAATACCCCTTAGCAGTATAAAAAGTGTGAGGATAGTTCAAATGTACATTATGCTTCTTTATAGCCATAGAGCACCAACTTACACTAGGATATATAATTCCCATTTTATCATATGGACAAAAATGAATTTAGAGTTCAGCTATTTGATTATTTTTTGTTAATAGACAACTAAAACAAAAGTGTTCATGAACAATTAAACTAAAGCAGCAATACTGCCACTCCACTTTTATCTTCCGGTCCTAGATGTGAATGAAATGCAAATTATACTCTAAACTTGACAAAAACACTGCAGGAAGGTAAAAAGTAAAACTTCCAATAACATTAATTAGAATACAAATCTCTACATGCAATCTCCGTTATTTTTCTTGTACATTACGACCCAGATTACTAAACTAAATAAACACTCCAAGCGGACTATGAAAAAAACCTGACTAATTTTTCATTACCTAAAAGCTCATTACATATCTTACTCTCATATGCTCCCAACAAAATGCTCACTAAATCAACAAAAGCGAAAATAAATAAACACTAATTTTTTAAAAACTCTCACAATTCTATCAAGAGTTTGTTTCCATCAATTACTATAATCATTACAGTAAAGCCACTCACTCATCCACATACCAAGTGATTATAAAGCATACAAGTATACCAAGTGATTATAAAGCATACAAGTATAGTCTCCAACGCTAAAGAGCACCAATGAAAGGGGGAAAAGAACCAAATTTTGAGCCTCAAAAACTAAAACTATCAACTCATTCCACCCTCTTACTCACTACAAATACCACAACCTATCCAAAGATAACTTCTTGACTATCCAGGTGAACCACTCACAAAAATCCCAACACAAAACCTCCCCATAAAACTCACTCTTAAATCCTCAAATTTCCATCTTCACGCTCATTTCATAAGTCGATATCCAACAATTCCAGTCACTCCTATAAAAAGAATTAACAAAACCCAACCAAAACAGATAAAAGAAGCGCAATTATCCAGTGACTCACCAGGTGATTGACAATATGTGAGCCGGATGTGTTACCCCTTGAATTGCAAAACCATTTCCTGCAGGACGGAACGTTACACCTCACCACGCAAGCCGGGTTTGAAACCCCGCAGTACCTACACGCGTGCTCCGTAAAATCCCCCTTCCCAAACTCGTATCCCTCGTCGTCCCCAGTCTCCTCGAAGTTTAACCCGCTCATCCCTGCCGCCAGTGAATCCACCGCTGCCTGGCTATTACTTACTCCACCCCCGCCGCGGCCGACTTTCATTGCACTCCCCGGAGCGGAGGAAGAGACCGGAGACGATGCTATGGCGTCGGACTGGTGGTCGGATGCGCTGGAGGGGCCCCCTCCGCCGCGATCGGAGGGGTCTGCAGCGGAGAGTGAGTCGGAGGGGGTGGGCCACGCAACGGGGGAGCGGAACTCCGGGTAATCGAAGTCGGATTCGCCCTGGGTGTTGAATTCGAGGAAGGTGTAGGCGTCGGTGGCCGTGTCTGGCTGCGACGCCGTTTCGAAGAGGTTGTTCTGCTGAGAATCCATTGAAATTGAGAGGAAGCAAACTCTGTGACAGAGATTTTAAGGGAGGGTTTTTTTTAATGGGTCGGGTTAGGGTTTTTGGTTGTTTTTTGGATGGGGGTTAGGGTTAGGGTTTGGTGAACGAGGAGAATCAGTGAGAGAGAGAGATGAATGGAGAGTAAAAAGGGGGTGGTTTTTGCGTGAGAGTGTAAGGTATACGTGTGTGCACAGACGTAATGGGGAAGAAGAGAGCGAGTGACAGGAATAATAGTAGACACGCGCCGCGTGATTGGGCCGGAACACGTGACGTTTATACCTTTGGGCTGAGTGTGCACGTGAGATTAGAGGGTTAGAATTTGTGTTGTTCTTGGCGCGTGAGGAGTGATATAAATCTTATTTTTTCTTTTCGATTTTTTTTGTGTGTTTTTATCCGAGTGTTTCTTTGTTGTTGTTGTCCATTACAATCAAAGTGAAGATGTTGAAGAATTAGAGTGGAGTGCCATTAGCTGATTATCTTTAGTTTTTTCACCATACAATTAGAATTTTTAATACCCTTTATTAAGCTACTAATTAAGTGAAAAAAATACTCCCTTCCCCTTCTAGAAAAAAAAATACTTCTTTCCCATGAAGTAACCAAAAGTAACAACTCGTGTTCCGTCTTAAAAGTGACAAAACCGAGGGCCCTCGACCTCCCAGACTTATGATCTATCATGATCTGGTGCTCAACAATTTTAATTTTTTAACAAAAATACTCCTTCAATTCGTCTGCAATGTTAAACAATCAAGAAAAAAACAGTCCTCTATAATTCACTAAAATGACAAACAGAAAAAGAAAGAAATTTTGTTCTAAAGAACATTACCTTTGGTCGAAGAAGCTTCTCTTCCACCTAAATAATTTTTTTCCTCCCACGGTTAACATATGAAAATGATGCTAAATAAACATAAGCAGAATATTTGCATTGCTTATCAAAGGATTCAATACACTTGTAACAAAAAATATATAAAAAAACTATTGCATTACTCGAATACTTACTTTAAGTTTTGTTAGTTTACTTTTTATAATATGATTTGTTGGGGATATTCACATGGGAGTGAGGAAATGTGGGAAGACTAATCTCATATTAAAAGAAAATTGGATTAGTGAATGACATATATATGGTGATGGAGTCAGAACCGTTTGGTTTAAGGTTTTGGATTCGTATGGTCTCCAACATCATGTATTTGCGTCTTTTCTGGTGGACTCTGTTAGAAAAAATCATTTAAAATGATATTAAAGAGTTCTTTGAAAACCCAAAAGGTATTAGTTTAAATCTAAATGTTGTGATTTAAACAAAAATTTATGATTTAAATCTAAATGTTATAATTTAAACAAAAAAATGTCGGATTTTTAAAATATTTTTTAAACAGACACGATCTAGTCTGTTAAAAACTAGCATACATGATCGTAAGGCTCTCATTAAATTTGGAAAAATCATGTCTTTCTAACTGGAAAAACATGACTTTTCATAACTATTTGAATATGTGCTTCTACACCTATAAATACCTCAAACTCCCCACTTCAGAACATAATTCATTTTTCGTTATTTCTTCTCTCTTTTCTCTAAAAAAATTTGTCATAATATTTTAGTATTTCAAAGCAGAATTAAATCAAAAATTCTTTAGATTTTGCTGTCAGTAGACTTCAAGTTTGAGGCTTGGTTGTTTCATGGAGGACTATTCGTCTGTAACCTATAGCAAACTTGTTTATACAAGTGGAGACGAATAAAGTCTTAAAGACAGTGATTACTACACGCCTCTAAGTCTTGATTCTCATATTCTGTTATCGTTTAAAAAAAATTACAAAAAATTTTAAGGCTTTATTTCTGTCCAACAAAATGGAGGCGAAATCATTCAAGGTGATGAATCAAGACTTTGTCAAGCTAAATCGATTTGATGGAAATAATTTCAGCCAGTGACAAGATAAGATTATGTTCTTGCTTACTACGTTGAAAATTTCTTATATACTGGATCCGAATCTGCAGCCCATTTCTAATGATCTAGTACCTAAGGAATGAGAGCAGCATCAAATAATAGTGATTGAACAACTACAAAAAGAAAGGAAGAAATGAGAGGAGGATGAGTTGCTGTGTCGCGGGTATATTCTAAACACATTATCCATCTGTTTGTACGATTTGTTCACGGATATCAAATCGACTCGTGATATTTGGAATGCTCTTGAATATAAATACAAAGCAGAGGAAGAGGTACAAATAAGTATTTAGTTTCTAAATACTTTGATTTCAAAATGTTTGACAATAAACCTGTCTTAGAACAAGTGCATGAATTAAAAGTTATTGTTAATAAACTCTGAGCTTTAAAAACAGTTTCGCCTGAATCGTTCTAAGTGGGGGGCTATTATAGCTAAACTTCCCCCTTCTTGTAAGGATTATGGAAAAAGATTGCTGCACAAATCTGAGGACTACACTTTAGATTAAATTAGAAAAAAAATCTTTGTATTGAAGAAGAGTCACGTTTATGTGACAAAAGTAGTAACGTTCAAAGTGGTCCTAAAGTGCATCATGTGGAGGCAAACAAAGCTAAAAAGCATGCTCTATAAGTGAAAGCTGGAGGAAAATTTAAGAAGACTACAAGAAAAGGAAAAGATAATTTGCATTTGTATACAATGGTATGCAAATTTAATTATTTTGAAAGTGAAAGTGGGTGTGGATTACATTTGAGGATGACAATAACATATCAATTCGTTTGGTTTGATTTGTTAAAGCTGTGAGGCCATTTGGCCTGGAAGCATTTGAATTTACAATTTAAATTTATTTGTTTGATTAAATTATTTAGTGACACTATAAATTTATATGAGATATTAAATTGAGATTTATTATAAATTTATAGTGAAAGTCACTATGAACATTTATTGATATAGCTTATTTATATGCATGAGTTATCATTAAATAAATTTTGACTTTAAAAGGCATGGTTATATATATGTCTAGTGGAAATGATATAACATCTCTAGATTTATTTGAAGAAATATGTGTTCAAATAACAGTATATTGCTTGAGATGTTACTGTTACATATAAGTATGAAGTGTTTGTCTTTAAAAGATAACATGAATATGAGTAACGTTGTGTTGAAGCACATTGATATGAGTTGTATTTGTGCATGAAAACTAACGTGGTTGGTACATATGTGGGAAAATTTAAATATAGATGCAAATGAAATATAATTACTTATTGATCATGTTAATCTAAAATTTTAATGTTATTTTAAACTGAGGGGGTTTAAAATTTCAAATATTTATATAAAAAAACATATATATATATAGTTCTAAAAGTTTGAGAGTATTTGGAATTTCAAATATATATATATATATATATATATATATATATATATATATATATTAATCTAAAAGTTTATATTGAGTACTTATAAGTTGTAGAAAAGTAGAAAATTGAGTTTCTTGGAACTCTCAAAGTGTGGGGGTATTTGGAATAATATAAAGTTCAAATCCTAAAAGAAAAATAAAGTAAGAAAGAATAGTGGGGTTATGCTTTGAGTCCTTAATAGTGCATTATAAGAATGTACAAAATTAGTAGAATCCTTGGTTATCTAAGTGAAACCATTGATATATGAACTAGTTGTGTTAAGAGGATACATTGATGTCATAGTAATTCAGTTGTATCAAGAGGATACACTGATGTTAATCGGATGATGAGAGTGATAGATATAAAATACCCAATAGGTGGTAATGCCTCTTGAAAGAGCAAGAGACAAACCTGCTTACACAATGAAATCCGAATCAATTGTCTCAACAGCAATGGAGAAAAAAAGCTGAATGGATTAATTAGAAATTTATTATTGGAAATAAATTTTGTGGCCACATCTTATGCATTTAAAATCCGTACTTTATGATAATAAAGTTTTGTGAGAGGTATCTTAAATAGTAAGTCTAAACATATCAGTATTAGGCAAGAATATGTGAGATAATTGATAAAAGATGGTATTATTATAATTGTCTATCTAAAGTCAAGTAAGAACTTGACTGATCCACTTACTAAGGCACTCGCAAGAGACCTAGTAAGTAATACATTTAGAGAGATGGGGCTTAAACCATTTAAAAGTCACCAGTGATGGAAACCCAACCTAATGCTAGTAGACCACTAGTCCTAGGTTTTAATGAGTAATAACAAGTTACTGTGATTGACTATTGATATTATTATAAAGTTCGCCCATAATTGAGAAAGATACTATCGTCTGTTACGTTTTAGATGATGAGTTAAACTCTTAATAAAGTTATAAAATGTGTTCTAGTAACAGAAATGCAAGAGGAACTTCACCTATATGAATGAAGGAGTGGTGACGCTTCTTATCGAGAATTATAGTTTGCTTTCTTGAGGTTCATGAAACCAGGATATAGCATATGGCTATAATAGTGCTAAGTGAAAATAAATTCTCACTGAAATAAGAGAATTGTATGTGTGTGGTTCCAGTAATTTAAATAGGAATGTTGGTTTAATCTAAAGGACACCATTCATTTCGATATAACTTTGAGTTGTTTACACTAAGAGAAGGTTTTAAATCGAAAGATACCTACTTTATGCATACAAGACTATGAGATATTGTGGCAGTATTTTTTAAAATTGTTTTTTCAAACAAGTGGGGGATTGTTAGAAAAAATCATTTAAAATGATATTAAAGAGTTGTTTGAAAACCCAAAAGGTATTAGTTTAAATCTAAAGGTTGTGATTTAAACAGAAATGTGTGATTTAAATATAAAAGTTATAATTTAAACAAAAAGGTATCAGATTTTTTAAATATTGTTTAAACAGATACGATCTGGTCCGTTAAAAACTAACAGACATGATCATAAAGCTCTCATTAAATTTGGAAAAATTATGTCTTTCCAACTGAAAAAACATGATTTTCCATATCCATATGAAGAGGTGCTTCTACACCTATAAATACCCCCCACTCCCCACTTTAGAACACAATTCATTTTTCATTCTTTCTTATCTCTTTTCTCTAAAAACTTCTACCACAATATTTCAGTATTTCAAAGCAGAATTAAATCAAAAGTTCTTCAGATTTACTGTCTGCAAACTTAAAGTTTGAGGCTCGGTTTTTTTCTGGAGGACTATTCGTCTGTAACCCATAGCAAACTTATTTATAGAAGTAGGGACGAATAAAGCCTTAAAGACAGTGGTTACTACACGCCTTAAGTCTTGATTCTTATATTCTGAACTCGTTCAAAAAAAAAATTACAATAGACTCTCTAAACCCAAGTTTTACTTTAAGTTGGGTCATCATACCTATCACGATCTTCATCTAAAACCTTTTATGCAAACATTAAATCTAGAGATGGGAAACAAAACTTGTACTCGTTTACTTATTGATCCGTACCCATTCAAATGCGGGTATGGTCATACATTTTAAGCCCCCCTAGAAAATGACTCATACCTAGTCTAACCCACGAAAATGCGAGTCGGACAAGATCTATTTGTGGGTTATCGGGTCAACCCGTAAAATATGCACAAAACGCAAGTTTTGAGCCTGCTCTCTGTGACTCTGTACGACTAAAAATCTGAAATGCACAAAACTCAATATTGAATTTGATTTCTCTTTCACTCTCACTCTCACTCTCTCTTTCTCTACTAGATGCTAGACGAACTCTCTCTATTAGACAAGGAGGACCTTTCTAGCTCTCTTTTTACTGGACGACGACGGTGGCTCGACAAATTGATGACTACGAAGCTCTCTGTAATTCTCAATCTCTCTCTTGTTAATCTCTAACAGTACTATGCTCTGTAATAGTTGTAGGTTATGAGAGGAATGGGAGTGCAGTGAAGCTGGTAGAATCAAGTTGTGGGGATTCATGACTAGATGTGGAAGTTGGAGTGGAAGTAACAGGTTGGATTTTTTCTATCATAAAGTCCTGATTCTTTGTCTGCAAATAATATTGGAGGGTTCGGTGAAGTTGATAATATAGTGATGGGATTCATAGAAATGGTAACTTAGTGGTAGTAATGTTAAAAAAAAAACTTGGGATTTGTGGCACTCATCAAATTCCATGCAAAGAAAATTCGATTTCTCAAAGAATGAATATCACTTTTAAAAGGACCAAAAGCGATAAATTTGTGATTAGGAATTATATTGGCATAAAGAAATATATCAGAATATGAAATGAATTTTGAGTGTTAGGAAAAATGATTTTGTAAGACTACATAGACATTTTTTTTTCTTTCCTTATCCTTTTCCCCTTTAAAATTTGGAAGTCAATATATATATTGAATGAAAAAAATTCAATTCCATACTATTGATGAGAGAATCACCATAAATGAGTTCATGATTCGAAAGAGTTTTAGAGTGCCTAATGAATATATGGGTGTTCTTATGTGTTGCATTCAAATTTTGATGGACCTGTTTGTTGAGTTCATATGATACCATGTTGCCTAAATGTATTTGACTTTTGTTCAGTTCTGTAATTGTATTTTAAAGTTAGATGAATTATATATTTTTGTGAATTGAGTTATTATTCTATTTACAATGAGTTATTGTCTCCTCAAAGTAATCCCTCTATGGGGTTAATTTTTTTTACATAGACAGCCTTTAAGAAAGATGAGCAAGCAAGAGCAGTAATGCACTGAAAGTTTTATGAAACATACATATGGTTCTCTTAGTGTAGTTAGTAGCATGAATTGATAAAAGGAAAGCTCTAGAAGTAGATTTTTGTGAGAAAATGTCCTTGGAAGAAAAATATTGTCTTTAAATTATGTTCTTTTTTGTTGTACAATTTTGTAACCCTGCCTAGTTATGTATACCTTTCTTTAAATTATCATTTGGGGAAAATGAAAACTGAAATAATAGATCGGTCAATTTTAATTTAGACCCGTGGGTTTACCCGTTTTTAACGGGCTAGGCACATACATGAAATAATGGACCCGTTAAGAAGTGGGCATTTTTTACCCGTGCATGTTGGCCAGTCACCAATTGCACCTAGCTTGTACCCGGTCCGTCCCGCCCATTTCCCACCTCTAATTAAATCAAAAAAAGTTAGTACAACTTGACTCAAACTAAACATTAAATCAAAAAAAAGTTAGTACAACTTAACTCAAACCACCTACAAGAAGAAGTTCTTATCTAACACAGATCCATGAAAGATACATGGACTTTGTGTTATGTATCTTTCATGGACCCAAACTAGACACGAATTTTCCCCCTGCAAGTTACCACTAAAACTTTAGCGGGGTGGTTAAGGCTCGTTCTCCTTGCTAATAGTGCTTGAGTTTCAATCCTCTCGTCGTTCACACAATGTTGATATGGACCCTACCCTCTTCATTCTAACATTTATTTTATATACCAAAAATAAAAAATAAAAAAAAAGCTCATCTTGTGAACAAAATTAACAGAAATACAAACATTTCATTGAAAAATATATAGAGAAATTCATCCCACATCAGAAAAATGTGATCAATGAGAGTTATATATAAGCATCATTTTGCAACTCTAAAAGTTAAAAACATGTAATAAAAAAGGGTTAAAAACACTTGATCTATCTTTATTAGAATTTTAATTTGCATTTTTTCCCTTATGGGTGTATTATAATCTCTTCATATTGTCATAAAACAAATTGTTAGGATTTTAACTCAAATCCCCATAAGGAAGATTTCTAATTGGTTTAGGAAAAATGGTTTCCTATTTTATAGTTGCATATTCTAGTAGGAGTAGTAATAGTTTCATATATTGTTGTTGTTATTCTCCTAATAATATTAGGAAAATATCCTCTACATAAAGAAGGTCTTAGAGAAGTTTTGAGGCACACTCATAATTCCAATATACATTGTAAATCAAAGGAGTTTACTACTAGAGCTAGAATGAGAGCTTTGGGTTTATTGGGGTTTTGGGCTGTCAAGTAGAGAGAACACTTACAACTAAAGGTAGGTTGAGAGCTTTAGAAGTATTGAAGTTTTTGGATTGTGAAATAGAGAAAGTTTAGCAACTTTGCTCTTCCTAAAGTTATAATTGAAGACTAATAAACTGGTGGGGTTTGTTGGAGGACTTAGGCAATAAGGTTGTCGAACCACATTAAATTGTTGTATTCTTGTAATATCCGTGCTCTTAAAGTAAGAGTAAAGAAATAACTTGATAGATATTACATGAAATTAAAATAATATATATATGAAAGATTTACTATTAAAAAAAGGACACCTTGAAGCGTCCAGATGTGGTTACAAAGGGAAAAAAAAACACCTTAAAATGTCCAGGTGTGGTTACAGAAAAAAAAAAATGTGTAAATGAAGTGAGGAAGACACTTCAGAAGATGAGGAAGGCAGTTTTGGTTATAATAAAAAACAAAGAATATATATTAAGCTTTTATTAGCTTATTAAAACTTAGTTTCTCCCAAATTGCTTCATTTCCTTAAACATCTGGGGACTGAAAGAAATGTTGAAATATTAAAATTTTGAAGAAGTTTATGGTAGAATTTTAAAGAGATTCAAGGGAAGCTTTAAGGAAAAAAAAAGAAGGTAATAATGTGAATTTTATTTTTTGAAATTAAGCATACATGAAAATACCAGGAATTTGATGTAGAAATTTAAAGGTATGAATTATGGAAGAATTGAAGAATAAATTAGAAAATTTAATATAAATATTATGTCACGTGTTGACGATCATCAATCAGGTGAAATTGTTGAAAGGAGCAGGAAAGGCAAGGAAGTGATCCACGGATAGCTTTAAGTGCTACGTGGTGAGTTAGATTTACTTTTAGTAATCGAAACCAATAAAAATATGAAATTATAATATTTGAATAAATGAGTGAATTACAATGATTTAATGATGTATTTTCTGTTATATATGAAAGTTGATTGATTAAGAATTGAAAAGTATGTTGAATATTAATTATTTAAGAATTTATATTTTAAAAAGGATGTATGAATGAAAAATATGTTGAGAAGTTTTATGAAATTTCTGAAAAATATGATTGAAAAGTTACTACGTTATATGAGGAGATAATTTAATAAATATGATAAAAATAATAATTTTGAGAAAGAGCTACATAGTTGAATTGAATGTTTGGATGTATGCTTGCTTGTATATTATTGCTCATATGCATAAAAGAAAAGACTAGAAAGGAAGCTGGTATGACTGAAAAGACCAGGAAGGCAGCTGATCTGGCTGAAAAGACCAAGAAGGCTAGCTAGTCTGGCTGAGAAGACCAGGAAGGCAGCTGGTATGGCCAAGAAGGCAGCTAGTCTGGCGAAAAGGACCAGGAAGACAGTTGGTTTAGCTAAAAAGACTAGGAAGGCAGTTGGTCTGGCTAAAAAGACCAGGAAGGCAGTTGGTCTGGCCGAGAAGACCAAGAAGGTAGCTAATTTGGCCGAAAAAACCAGGAAGGCACCTGGTTTAGCCGAGAAGACTAGGAAGACAACTGGTCTAGTTGAAACATGTCGATATGTGGGAAGACGTTCCCAGATGATAATATGAAATATGAAATGATCTGATAAGAAAGAAAGAAAAATAATTTAAATTCATGCATTACATTTGTTTTAAATATTGATTATTATTGGTTGAGATGCTAATGTATCAGTCTTGATTGTGAAATTATTGATAGACAAATAAGTCTCACAGAGAGACAAATATGATGAAAAAGAAATATGCAAGTATGATATGATAAAAATTATTTGATTGATTATATACTTTGAACCTCATAAAGAGGTAAATAATGACGTTGAATTGATAGTCTCAAGATGATTAAATATATGAGAAGAAAAATTGATATGTTTGATGATTAATTTAAGAAGAGATTGATAAATGGTTTGAATTATGATATGAGTAGTGATAATAGAATGTTATTATTGAGTTATATGAGAAAATAGATGAATGAATATTGAAGATTATTTGAAAGATTGAATTATTATATGTGAAGAAATAGATTATTAATATTGGTAAATTAGAAACGAATGAATTATAAGATGTGACTGGAAGTATACAAATCGAATACTTCTAGTAAATTTAATTCATTGAGCTTGTGAAGCTCGCTCCTCATTGTTAAATACTTTCAGATAGTGGACATGACTGATAAATTGGTGAGCTGAGATTCAGACTGAGTCATTATCTATAAGTCTAATGGTCCACATCCTCAAACTAATGAAAAAGATTATAAATATTCATGCATAATATGTTGTATATATTGTTTTAGTTGGGATTTTAATAATGTAACTTCCCTATTAAGGGTTGAGGATTTATGTATATATATTTTCAGTCGATATACGTTTTTATATTATTGCATATATGTGTCGTGCTGGGATTTCAAAACGTGACAACACCTCTCAGGGGTAGTTAACCCGGGATGGATCGTTACAGTTCTTGCTCTTTGTTTATTTTATATATTTAATTATTATGATTGTATTTTTTGCATAAAATTTGAGTATGTGGATTTTAGAGATAAAATCACAATAAGCGGTATCAAAGTTGCGGTTGTGATAGCAAAAAATATTAAAGATAAGCAAAATTAATATTGAGTTATTTGATGAGCATAATGATTTCTCTCTTTGGCAAAGCTCCGTCAAAGATGTGTTGACGTGATAAAGGCTTTACAAGATAATTGAAGAGCCCAATCCACTAGAGATGATGGAAGATATGTTGATCAAGATTATGAACACAATTTGTTTGCTGTTGGCTCCCGAGATAAGGTATAGTGTATTGTTCGAGACATCTTCGATGATTTTTGGGGACAAGCTTGAGAGGACAAACAAAGAGGCGTCTCTAATCAATCGTCTAGACTTGAAGGATGAATATATTGATGAATTGAAGTTGGAAAAAGTTTGGATGGATGGGGAGGTTCTTGCAGAACCTCCAAAGATAGATTAGTTGAAGAGGCCAAGTGTGTTCGAGGATGAAATATTGTTTGTGACTATATCAAGAGATGAGTTAAACAATGAGATGATGATTGCTTCGAATAGTAAGCAAATGAAATGGAAAAATCAAAAGGAATAGTCACACCTCAAGCCATATTATTTATTCTTGAAAGGCATGAACTCAATGTCTATAAAAGGAGAACTTAAGAAGTTCATTAATGCAGTCATGGAATGAAGGTTGAGGATGTTGAGAGTCATAAATTCCCCTGCGAAAGAACTCCGCATAACAGGTGAATTGAGTAGTATTTCCACTAGCCCTAGTGAATGGAATGAATGCTAGAAAATATGCGTAAACCTAGGCCTAAAGAAGCCATAAGGGGCCATCCAAGGAAGAGGGAAAATCTTTCTTGTATATATTATACATTCATCTTTACAAATTGGCTACTATAAATTATGCTAGGCTAGTTGTTTTACCAACAGTCAATGCATGAGCAATAGACATGAATTGCTTGATGACGTGTTTGACAGATACGCACACCAGGTATTTGCAAATAAAATAAAAATAGAAAGCATTCGACTCTCTTTGAGAAACAAGGTCATTTTCTTGGCCCATGTAGTTAGAGATAAAGGTATTGAAACTTAAATGATTCTCTACTGGGCATATAAACTCCATGTCATAAGTCGCCATGTGAGGATGCATAGTGATGCCCGTTGGTGAAATGTTCAGAAGTGCGAACACATTCTGAATGGTTACTGTGAGTTGCCTAGTTAAAAGGTGAAAAGTGTTTGACACTGGAGACCAAAAGAGTAGCAGGGCACTCAGCAAGGGATGGCTCAAAGCCATACTATATGGCGAAGATCGAATTGCCTCGAGCATGCATACATCCTTAAGGTCTTGAGAGCGGTAAGCAATACTCATTCCACCCAAGCAGGCCATTAATCGTTGATATGGTACCAGGTTGCGTTGGGAGTATTTGTGCACTAAGTGGTCCATGTTAAGGCCTGAGGATCTTTCTGAAAAAGGGGACAATCTACAGGGTCCCGAGGGTACATAACCCATAAAGCTATCAGAGCTTCACCGAAAAAAAAAGGGACCCATTATAGCAAAACCCACTAAGTTAGACAGATTCTCAATAGGGACGAACCAACCGTTAAATGGGAAAGTCCCTAGTGATAATGTTAACATGCATTTCATTGAGCAATATTTGGTCCAAAAGAATATTGGAAAATTTCCTTGGCATGAGCTAGAAATCCAACATTGGTTTCTTGTTTGTGAGCCTTATAAGAAGTAGCATCCTTAACCTTAGCAAGAGAAGGTGCAGTAGTACGATGAGGTACATATTCAGGGGAGGTTTCTCCAATATGAATACTTTTTCCTTTAGCAACCACTGATTAATTTGAATGATAGATGTAGCAGAAGATTGAAGTTGTTGAAGGGATTTAGGAATGCTAGGGATTACAAAGAGAATGTTTGAAAAGAATCAGAAAAATTAATAAGGTATATATGGAGTACGGAAACATAGTCGATTCAAATCCCTAAGGAAGTAAAGATTAATGTGATTACGCTAAGTGGTTCTCACCTTCGAACCAATCGCGTATGAGGGGCAATTGTTTTTACTAAAAAATTTAATGTGGTGGCATGCCCTAGGCCACATGTAAAGGCCCTAGCGCGTAAGAGAGAATACGGTTGGAAGCGAAGAGGCATGATAGGAGGATTAAATTAGATAAGATGACTCTAGCCATCAGAAAAGCCCGCGAAATAATAACTTTAAAAGAGAAGTTCGAGGGTCAACATCGAGACAAAGGTCAACTCGAGGCTGGTAAGCTCGAGAAGGTGCTACTTCAATCTCAAATATGCATAACCACTAACTCGACTATTCAATGATCGAGGATAAAACCAAATGTCTTTTATTTAATTTAGCTAAGGTAAAAGTGGCCATGGTTGGATATAACTCACATAGTGGAGTAATAGTTTTTGACGCGTGGCGTATTAAGTGCAATTCATCCATAGGATGTGGAGAAGTGGAAACATGGAAGATGTTTTGGAAGAATCAACATAATTGTTTAAGCTTGAAACTTTGTAAATAACAGTGGAATAAATCATAAGACATACAAACAATCATCCAACAATCATTTATCTATCTATTTGCATTTACTTTCATTTACTTTTCAAGCTTTTACTTACATATCATTTACTTTCCAATCAATATATAAGAGTAGTTGTACTGTAGCCATAGCTGTAATTTCTTTTCTCCAACCTCGTTCTGTGTCTATCTCGAAGTTAAGCTAGAGTTACATTGAAGAAGCAACATTCACTACAACAAGTTCGAAGCCTGTACTTGATATTGTAAGGTTTCAATCTTGTAATCCCATCAACATTGTTATAAATTTCAATATCATTATATTTATACATATATATACATATATACGTGTATATATATGTATATACACATATATATATATATATATACACACACATATATATATATATATATACACACATATGTGTATATATATGTATATATACGTGTATATATATGTATATACACACATATATATATATATATATATATATATATATATATATATATATATATATATATATATACACACACACACATATATATATACATATATATATACTTTACACTTATTGCTTACTTTGTTTATTACTTGTTTGATTAAATTATTGCCTTTGAATTTATAATGACATATCATTAAAGTCCTCTTAGTTGAGGTATTATCGAACCCTTCTAGAGAAATATTGTTCAAATCGAGCCAACTTTAGCCTCGGTTGATGTATAAATTAAATCTTGCACAAACACACATAATTAAGATAACACACCAAAACCAACTTTCACATGCATCAATAGAATCTGAGCAAAAAATAAAGAGGGTTACAGCCAAAATCATATTGTAACTAGATACTATAAATATTAAAGCTAAATAATAAACATTTACCAAATAAGTAAAGTGTATGAATTAAAAAAGTAAAGTATCAACAAATGCAATCAAAATGTGATACATTAATAAAGCATCAAAAGCATAATCTTAAATTGATAAGGGTAACTTCCTCTTAATTTGATCAACAATTAAATAATGGTCATGAGATTGGATTTTTATTGGAAAGTTTTATTAAGTGTTGTTCAATTGTTAGAGTTTCTGCTTTCTACATCCAAATTGCTTGTGACACTACAACTTAAGCACTAACATCAAAATGAAAACCTCGTTAAGTTATTTACTAAAAGAATAGCATTCCAATTGTAGGTGTTACTAAAGGAATAGCATTTCAATGGTAGGTGTTTGGAATCGAGAGTACTTCACATGAATATGTGTTTGATATGCATGGATGGACATCAATATAACTTAAAAGCTTAAGCTCATAAGTTTCGGGTCCAAAACATGTATATAACCCACTCTTATTTTTTATTTCTTTTCGATGTATATAACCCACTCTTTTCATTCATAGACTTAACAACGAGACAGGCATCATGGGAGTCACACGATCGGTCAGCTCTGATACCCATATGTTATACATGGATGTGCATCAATATGACTCAAAAGCTTAAGCTCATGAGTCTTGGACCCAACCCATGTATATAACCCACTCTTATTTTTTATTTATTTCTGATGTGGGATAACTTGCATGTGGATATCCTAACAATAGAGATATATATAGGCAATCAACATAAGCTAACATAAACAATAAGAAGAGAGTTTGAAAGGATAACTAAAACAGCAAAAACAAATAAATTATCTCATAAACACATTAATTGGATTTGTCAAGGTGGCAAGTATCACACCAAGACATCAGAAGAGATTTCAAAGAAGAGAACACTTCTATCTCAAAAACACATCGCTTGATCTTCAAAATTACTCTTATTAATATAATTTCTATGAATAAAAACTGATGTAGTGAACAATTCACTCTCCAATAGCCTGGTGACACATGGATAACTCCCCTCCAATGAGGAGATGACACGTGTTTATGTCAACAACGGGCACGAAGCAGAGTAGATGACGAAACCATAATCATTCACAGATTTTTCACACGCAAGAATGGAAGCAAGATTTCAAGGACTACACCGTCCCTGAACACACAATAAGGCCCTTCGCCAGAGAAGCGGGATCTCAGGGATCATGTCATCCCGAGAACGTGGTTGACTTGCCCCCTGAATCACTATAAAAATCCCAAGGTATAAAGATCTCAACTAAATTCAAGTTCATCACTAAAACATTAATATCATAGCCCTCTCCATTTTCTCAAAACCTTGCACTAACAAAGATATAAGAAAGTCCTCGGAAGCACAACCCCCTTTCCTCTAGTGACTCTTTTAGTTCATCCATCTTTCTTTGCGCAGATCGTGGAATCCCAGACCTTCAGCTCAACAGCAGATTTTCAGCATCAATAGATTGGTGTCATCCATGGGAAAATCCAATCTCTCACTAACCAGTAGAAGTGAAGAAATCTAAAGAACTCATCTGTTGTCATGCAGCCTAGAAACACCAACAGGAACACCGATAAAGGAGTCATTGGAACCAACGCCGCACCTACATAAAACAATACCCATAACCAGTAGTCCGGCTCAAGGTTCCCCGCTGCGTCTGAACACAAGACCTCTGACTGTGACCCGCAAACCCTTCCGGGAACACCATGTCCTCGCCGCACAAAGATTGAGCAGCCTAAAAAACTTCGAGGAGCCGCCTCAGCGCATCCAGCTATTCCAATGATTCAAGCACAGTTCCTAGAGCTCTCTCATTTAGTGAAGAACCTGGCTATAATGAACCATCCAGGATTGGCCACCCCCGAGATGGTATTGTCACATTTTGAAAATCCCAGCACGACACATATACGCAACAATAAAAATATAACAACTGCAATTATTTACATCACTCCACAACCCTTTACAGAGGAGATACATCATTCATATATCAACTTAAACATTATATACAACATAATATGTATGAATATTTACAAAAAAAAATTTTCCATTAGTCTGAGGATGTGGACCACATGGCTTACAAATAACGACTTTGTCTGAATCTCAGCTCACCAAACTATCTATCCTACTTGCTACTTGAAATTATTTAACAATGAGGGGTGAGCTTCATAACTCAGTGAATTAATTTTAGTATAAGTATTCAATGTGTATAAATAGTCTTTTAATATTAATTCATCTATATCTTATATAATTTGATAATAACATTTTATTATCACTACTCATATTATAATCCTCATTCTTTATCAGTCTCTTCTTCTCATATATTTATTCACCTTAAAACCATCAAATATATCTTATAATTACCTCATTATAAGGTTAACAGCATATAGTCTATCACTCAGATAGTTCTATCATATCATACTTTCATATTTCTTTCTCACTATATATGTCTCTTTGTGAGACTCATTCATTTATCAATAAATTTACAATCAAGAACAATAATTTAGCAACTCAGTAATAAAAATCAATATTTAAAACAGATACAATGCACGAATTATTAATTGGGAACGTCTTCCCACATGTCGACATGTTTTTATCTTAGACCGACTGCCTTCCTGATTCTTTTATCACCACCATATACCGGCGGTCACGGTTTTAATTTCTCACCAATATATACCGGCTGTCACAGTTTTTCATTTATCACCAGCATATACCGGCTGCCACGGTTTTCATCTCTCACCAGTATATACCAGATGTCACGATTTTCATTTCTCACTAGCATATACCAGTTGTCACGGTTTTTCATTTCTCACCAGCATATACTGGCTGTCACGGTTTTCATTTATTTCCAACATATATCGACTGTCACGGTTTTCATTTAGACCGACCCCTTTCCGGTTCTTTTATTTCATGTATATGCATATGAATAATGATTTGAAATATGCATATCAACAATAATATAAAAGTAAGCATGTATTCAGACATTTAAATTAGCTATCCAGCTTCTTCTCAAATTATTATTTGATCAATTTCATTAAATTCTTCTCCTCATATATCATATCAAATCATCAAATATAGCTCGTCAAGAATTTCATTTATCACCTTCATTATTTATTCGAGTCATTATTCTAATAATATTATTTCTCATATAATAATTCTCTACTTAAAGTAAATTTAACTCATCACGTAGCACTTAGAGCTACCCATTGATCACCTCCTTGCATTTCCTGCTCATTTCAGCAATTTCTCCCGGTTGCTAATCGTCAACACCTGACATAATATTTATATTAAAATTTTCAATTAATTCTTCAATTCTTCCATAATTTGCCCCCTTTGAAAATTCTCACATTGAATTCCGGGAAATTTCATGTATGCTAAATTTCAAAAATAAAATTCACATTATTACCTTTTGTTTTTCTTAGAGCTTTTCGTGATTCTTTGTAAAATTCTCTCGTAAACCCTTTCAAAATTTTACTCCTTCAACCTTTCTTTCAATCCCAAAGTGTTTAAAGAAAGAGAGTAATTTGAATTGAAGTTGAAGAAAACCAACTAGGATTTGGTAAGAATAATTAAAATAAAGTAAAAAGTGTGTGTGTGTGTGTGTGTATATATATATATATATATATATATATATATATATATATATATATAGAGAGAGAGAGAGAGAGAGAGAGACACACACACACACACACAAAAAAAAATTACTGCCCCACCATTTTCTTTTGAAATCTGCCTGTCCAACATGCAATTGCATGTTGGAAATTTTGTTAACACATGTACTCCAGGTGTTAACACTACCTCCCTTATATTTTTTTTAAATTTTTTTTTTATTAATGCCCCACCATTTTCTTTTAAAATCTGCCTGTCCAACATGCAATTGCATGTTGGAAATTTTGTTAACACATGTACTCCAGGTGTTAACACCATCTCCCTTGTATTTTTTTTTTAAAATTTTTTTCTTCCTTACATTCTGTCCACACGTCCGTTTTTTTTAATATATATATATATATATATATATACACACACACACACACACCCCCCTTAAATTACAAATCTACCATCAACCTATTAAATTTATAGTTATGCCCTTCATTATTTACAGTTTTACCATTACATAATTACAGTTTTACCACCGATCCTTAGCTATTTAATTTTTACATTCTCTATTTACAGTTCTGCCACTGGTCCTTAGCCCTTTATTTATTTTTTATAGTTTTGCCATTCCTTTTGAAAACAATTTTTTTTTTATCTTTTCTTCCTTCAAAATTTATTTTATTTTATTTTTTAAAATTATAAAAATATTTAGAAACTTATATTTTCTTCTAACAAATTTTCTAATTAATTTTCTTCAACCTCATTCTACATTTTTCTTCAAAATTCTTTCATTTTAACTTGAAATTTCATAATTTTTAGTACTTTCTTCTTAAGAAAAAACATCTATATTTTTCAATAAAATTCTCAATGTCATCTTTCAACTATTATTTCAAATTAATGATAAATCTTTCATATCTGCATAATTTAATTCAATATAATATCTATCAAATTACTTCTTTATCCTTACTTTAAGAACACGAATATTACAATTCTACCCACCTTATAAAAATTTCATCCATGAAATTTCCTTACCTAACTCATGAAAAAGGTTGGGGTACTCTTTCCCTATTCTTTTCCCATGCTCCCAAGTAATTTCTTTAACATATTTGTTCTGCCATAATACTTGAACCGATGGAATTACTTTATTACACAAGACTTGTTCTTTTCTATCTAAAATTCTCATTGGTACTTGTATAAAAGTCAAATCTTCCTGAATTTCCATAGATTGGCTCGAAATATTATGAGATTCATCATATAAACACTTTCTCAAAAGGGAAACATGAAACACATTATGTAACTACTTCAACTTTGGAGGCAAATCTAAGGTTTTTCACAACTAGCCTAACTTTCTCAATAACTCATAGGGTCCCACTTACCTCAGACTCAACATTCATTTCTTTTTGACCTTCAACACACCTTTTCATGGAGATATTTTCAATTATACCCAATCACCTACTTGAAACTCAAAAGGTATTCTTCTATTATCAGTATAGCTATTCGGTCTACACTGTGCTGCTTTAAGGTTCTCTCTAACCAGTTTGATCATCTTAGTTGTTAACTTAATAATTTATGAACCAAATATATTTCTCTCTCCCACTTTTTCCCAACATACTGGAGTTCTGAACCTTCTACTCATCTGTTGAGGATAAAAAGCTATATTAAATTGTAACTATGTACCCTTGGTTTTCTGAAACCCTCTCCAAAACCAAGATGTAACTCTAGCATCTCTATTTGATACTACGCTCAATAGTGTTCCATACAACCTCACAATCTTAGCTACATACAGTTCAACCAACTTTTTAGGACTCCAATTAGTTTTAATTGGAAGAAATTGAGATGACTTAGAAAGTCTATCTATTATCACTTACACTGTATCGTGACCTTTATGGGTATGGAAAAATCCATAAACAAAATCCATGCTCACATTTTTCTATGGTCATTCGAGCACAGAAAGAGGCTGTAGTAAGCCTCCCGGATGTTTATTCTCTGACTTCACTTGCTGACAAACCAAACATCTAGAAATATATTCAGCTACATCCCTCTTCAATTCTGACCACCAGTAATTCTGTCTCAATCCTCTATACCTTTTATTGTTACTTGGGTGTATCGAATATACATGATTATGCGCTTCTCTTAATATCTTTGTTCTCAATTCCGCATCATTGGGAACATATATTCTATGTTCACATACCATAACACCATCATTTCAATTTTTTTTTAACTAATATTGCTTTCTACTAAACACTTCCTGCTTTATCTTCTCTATCTCATCATCTCTACCTTGCATCTCTAACAAACATTTTACTATGGATAACTGTATAACCATGTTTGTTGAAAATGATCCTCTATCACTAATATTCAACTTCATTCTTATCTCTTTTAAATCTATCATCAATTTCACATATGGACTCTCAATAGCAGTTAACCTTCTTGTAGACTTTCTACTTAATGCATCAACTACTACATTAGCATTTCCTGGATGATAATGAATTGTACAGTCATAATCACTAATCAACTCCATCCACCACCTCTGTCTCAAATCCAACTTTCTCTAGGTAGGTAAGTATGTCAAACTCTTTTGATCAGTAAATATCTCATAAGTGGCTCCACACAAATGATGTCTCCAAATTTTCAAGCAAGTACTATGACAGCTAACTCTAAGTCATGGGCAGGGTAATTCATCTCATGATTCCTCAATTGTCTAGAAGTATATGCCACTATCTTCCCATGTTGCATCAACACACATCCCACCTCTTGATGGGATGCATCACTATTCACCATAATTCCTTCATCACCAGAAGGAAGCATCAATACTAGAGTTGTAGTCAATTTCTTTTTTAGTAATTGGAAAGTTTTCTCACACTCCCCAGACCATACAACTTCACATTTTTCCTGGTCAATTAAGTTAACAATACTGTGATAATAATTTTTTTTTTTGAATGAATCTTCTATAATAAGCGGCGAACCCTAAGAAGATTCTAATATCAGTTACATTAGTTGGTCTCTCCCAACTCAATATTGCCTCTACCATTTATGGATCAACTGTTATTCCATATCTAGATATTATATGTTCCAAGAAAGTTATTTCATTGAGCCAAAATTCACATTTAAGAAATTGTAGCATACAATCTCTTTCTCCTCAAAATCTCCAACACAATTTCTAAATGTTTTACATGCTCCTCCTTAGTCTTAGAATACACCAAGATGTGATCAATGAACACAACCACAAATTATCAAGAAATGGTTTAAATATTTTATTCATTAAGTCCATGAATGTTGCTGGAACATTAGTCAACCCAAATGGCATCACTAGAAACTTATAACCATAACGTATCATAAAAGCAGTCTTAGACACGTCCCATTCTTTTATTCTCAAATGGATGATAACCTGATCTCAAGTATATCTTAGAAAATACCATTTCTCTCTGCAACTTCTCAATTAAATTATCTATCCTAGGTAAAGGATATTTGTTCTTAATGGTGATCTTATTTGGTTGTTTGTAATCTATACACCACATCATCGTTCTATCATTCTTTTTTACAAACAATACAAGGGCTCCCCATGGTAACACTCTTGGTCGAATAAATTGTTTATCTAACAACTCTTAAAGCTGAACTTTCAATTCTCTCAACTCAGCGAGTGTCATTCTGTAGGGTGCTATAGATATATGTGATGAACCTGGTATCACATCAATAGAGAATTTAATCTCCCTACTGAGGGGTAAACTAGACAACCCATCAAGAAATACATCAGAAAATTTTTTTCACTATTAAGCTTTCTTCTAACTTTCTACTATCATTTCTAAAATCCACCACATATGCCAAATACTCCTCACATCCTTTCTTTGACCATTTACTAGTAGTTATAGCAAAATAAGATAGTTCGAAAGTATTTTATGTTCTCCCTGAAACTAAATTCTTCTTTACCATATCCTGAACACTACAGTCTTTCAGGAACAATTAACCCAAGTGTAATACGTCGACAACCAATTCATTCTTAAAATCAAATGAAATTATATCATATTCAAAGGTTTATCAACTCAAATTCTCTATCACCGATATGAATCACACAACCCTTGTAAACATTTATGATTATCACTCTATCTCTAGTGGGAACTTTAACAATAATATTATGAATAAAAAGACTAATACATGCATAAATAGACATTATAAATACATTGGATGCAAAAGAATGAGTTGCACCAAGATTAACCAACATTGATATGTCAGCTTTTTCTACATACAAGGCACCTCAAATTAGGATAATTTTGGGATAAATATCTTATCTTATTACATCTATAACGCGTTCCAGTCTTTCTATCACATTACCACATCCTCTAGGTAGTACACTCCCACCTCTACCACAACTTCCAGTTACCACAGACTATCTCCAAAATCTAGGGGTCCCACCAACATTATTTTGAATTATAGAAGCTATGGATCTAACTTATCTCTAACTCTGCATTATAGGTCTTTCTTTCATACGGACAACTCTTCTAGAGTGGTCTCCCGCCTTGTACACTTACACTACTACTACCTCTAGAACTTTCATGTCTAAGTCTCTTCAACCACTCTCTCTATCTCCCTCTTAAACATCATCACATCTTCTCAATCTGAAATGCTATATCTACCAACCTAACATAATTCATTTGCCTCATGTAAGATAGTTTCGATCAAATCTTAAAATATAATCCATCTAGGAACTTCTTGCACTTCTTCTCCTTTATGTCTACCATTTTTGTACAACCATTGACAATGCCATAAATCTACTATCATACTGAGCCACAGTCAACACATTTTTACCTCAAATAAATGAAATCTTTCTTCGGTTGGGCTCTGCAAGTATATGAGCAATATTTGTAAAAGAAAAAACCTCCTTAAACCTACTCCAAGTTAAGGGTCTATCAACATATGTACTTACCCTAGGAAGAGTATCCTCCCACCATTCTAAAGCTTCTCCTTCTAATTTGAACGTAGCAAAGGCGACCCTCTGCCTGTCAGTCACTGGTAAAATACCAAATAATCTCTCTACATGTTTCACCCAAAACTCAGGCTTAAAAGGATTCATAGATCCTTTAAATAACAAAACATTTGACTTAATATATCTAACAAAAAAATCTCTCTGCATCTCATACATAAAGTTACCTTTCCCCTTTTTAACGTTTACCATTTCTGGATTTACAACAACCTTAGGCACTGCTCTAGCCTGTTCATCAAGTCTATGCTATAGACTATCAACTCTATCATTTGTTATAATAATTTTCTCAAGAGTATGAATAAGATCTTCTCTTATCTCATCTATTTCAACTCTAGATTCTCTCATATCCTTACTAATATCAATTATACTGTCAACACATTCCCTTCTAGGAACCACAGACTCAAATTGAACTTCCATTTCAACCTCAACTCGTTTAAAAATTGGGGCTTACCACACTCTCTCATGTCAACAACTCTAATTCTAGCTCTAGCACGTCCACGTGTCATCTTCAGACTATTCATTAGAATATAATTTATTTTTATCTTCCACTTTCTTACTTTTTATGTAGTCTACATAATCATGAAACCTAATGCTCTGATACCAAAATTGTAACGACCCATCCCGGGTTGGTTACCCCCGAGACGGTGTTGTCACATTTTGAAAATTCCAACACGACACATATATGCAACGATAAAAATATAGCAACTGCAATTATTTACATCACTCCTCAACCCTCAACAAGGGAGATACATCATTCAGATCTCAACTTAAACATTATATACAACATAATATGCATGAATATTTATAAATATTTTTTTCCATTAGTCTGAGGATATGGACCACGTGGCTTACAGATAATGACTTCGTCTGAATCTCAGCTCACCAAACTATCCGTCATGCCTGCTACCCGAAATCATTTAACAATATTTAGTGAGCTTCACAAGCTCAATGAATTAAATTTACTAGAAGTATTCAATTTGCATAAATAGACTTCCAATATTCATTCATATATATCTCATATAATTTGATAATAGCATTATATTATCACTACTCATATCATAATCCCTATTCTTTATCAGTCTCTTTTTCTTATATACTTATTCACCTTGAGACCATCAATTATATTTCATATTTACCTCGTTATGAAGTTCACAGCATATAGTCTATCACTCAGATAGTTTTTATCATATCATATTTTCATATTTCTTTCCCACTATAATGGTCTCTCTGTGAGACTCATTCATTTATCAATAAATTTACAATTAAGAGCAACACTTTAGCGTCTCAGTAATAAAAATCAATATTTAAAACAGATGCAATGCAAGAATTATTAATTGGGAACGTCTTCCCACATGTCAACATATTTTTATCTTAGATTGGTTGCCTTCCCGGTTCTTTTATCACCAGCATATACCGACTGTCACAGTTTTAATTTCTCACCAGCATATATCGGCTGTCACGGTTTTTCATTTATCACCAGCATATACCAGCTGTCACGGTGTTCATTTCTCACCAGCATATACCGGCTGTCATGGTTTTCATTTTTCACCAGCATATACTGGCTGTCACGATTTTCATTTAGATTAGCCCCCTCCCGGTTCTTTTATTTCATGTATATGCATATGAATAATGATATGAAATATGCATATGAACAATAATATAAAAAAAACATGTATTCAGTCATTCAAATTAGCTATCATGCTTCTTCTCCAATTATTATTTGATCAATTTCAATAAATTCTTTTCCTCATATATCATATCAAATCATCAACCATAGCTCGTTAAGAATTTCATTTATCACATTCATAAATCTAATAATATTACTTCTCATATAATAACTCTGCATATCAATTATTCCCGTCATACCCATCAACCAACTTTCATCTATCCTCAAATCATAAGTTAATAATTTATTCAAATATTTTCACTATATATTTTATATTTATCTTGATTACTTAAAGTAAATCTAACTCACCACATTGCACTTAGAGCTACCCGTGGATCACCTTCTTGTCTTTCTTGCTCCTTTTAGCAATTTCCCCCGGTTGTTGATCGTCAACACCTGGCATAATATTTATATTAAAATTTCCATTAATTCTTCAATTCTTCCATAATTCACCCCTTTTGGAAATTCTCACATTGAATTCCGAGAAATTTTATTTATACTAAATTTCAAAAATAAAATTCACATTATTACTTTTTGTTTTTTTAGAGCTTTTCGTGATTCTCTGAAAAATTCTCCCGTAAACTCCTTCAAAATTTTACTCTTTCAACATTTCTTTAAGTCCCCCAAGTGTTTAAGAAAATATAGTAGTTTAAATTGAAATTAAAGAAAATCAAACAGGATTTGATAAAAGTAATTAAAATAAAGTAAAAAGTATATATATATATATATATACACACACACACACACATAAAAAAATTACCACCCCACTGTTTTCTTTTGAAATCTGCCTATCCAACATGCAATTGCATATTGGAAATTTTGTTAACACCTGTACTCCAGGTGTTAACGCTACCTCCCTTGTTTTTTTTTTTTAAATTTTTTTTTCTTCCTTACATGCTGTCCACGCGTCCGTTTTTTTAATATATATATACATTAAAATTACAAATCTGCCATCATTATATTAAATTTATAGTTTTGCCCTCATTATTTACAATTCTACCATTATATAATTACAGTTCTGCCATCGGTCCTTAGCTCTTTAATTTTTACAGTTTTGCCATTCCGTATTTACAATTCTGCCACTGATCCTTAGCCCTTTATTTTTTTTACAGTTTTGCCATTCCTTTTAAAAACCAAAATTTTTTTATCTTTTCTTCCTTCAAAATTTAATTTATTTTATTCTTTAAAATTATAAAATATTTAGAACTTATATTTTCTTCCAACAAATTTTCTAATTAATTTTATTCAACCTCATTCTATATGTTTCTTCAAAATTCTTTCATTTCAACTTGAAATTTCATAATTTTTAGTACTTTCTTCTTTAAAAAAATATATATATTTTTCAATAAAATTCTCAATGCCATCTTTCAATTATTATTTCAAATTAATGATAAATCTTTCATATCTGCATAATTTAATTCAATACAATAGCTATCAAATTACTTCTTTATCCTTACTTTAAGAAGATGGGTATTACACTGGCTGCCGAAGTTCGGAGATGGGGTCGATAGCCCTCACCCCATCTCTTCACTACGCTCCCAGGCAAATTAGCCCTCCTAGTGACAGGCTCCCCATCAATAATCATTCCACTGCAGAATCTTCGCCACCCCGTACTAATAAATCTAGAGGAGGCTCATCCTCCAAAAGCAACCTCGGTCTAGGCAGTGGATCGATGAGATGGAAGAGAAAATCAATGAAGCCTTCAAATGCCGGAATCATAACATCCTGAATGAACTCAGCTTCCAGTACCCATCATTCACACAAGATGTTCTCGAAGCTCCGATTTCGCCAAATTTTCAGATGCCACAAATCAAGCCATATGATGGCTCGGTAGATCCTTTGGACCACCTACAGCATTACAAGACTACCATGATGCTGCATCAACACTTCGATTCAGTCATGTGCCAAGTATTTCCCTGACGCTTGAAAAAGTTGTCGGTATGTGGTATTCCTGGCTGAAGCTAAGAAGCATCGACACTTTCAAAGAACTCCTTTGCTTCCCATTTTCTTAACAACAAGGGACCTAAGAAGACCTTGGAAAGCTTGTTCATCATCATTCAACATCGATCCTACATCTCAAGGTACAACACTGCCGCTTGGGAGATCCTTAACCTCGATCCCAACATTTAGATACTGACATTCAAAAATGGACTGAGATCCAGAATCTTTAACTCCAAGCTCACCAGGCGACCGCCTAAAAACATGAACTAGGTCTTGACCAAAGTAGAGAAGTACATGATATCAGAAGAAAATCTATATTTCTGAAGAGAAAGGGAAGAGGACATGGAGAAGAAAAAGAAAAACACCTGCGACCCTTGCAGTGGGACGACAAAAACCCTACCACAAGGCCAAAAATAAAACCGCTACTTTTTTTGAAAGTTTCATTCCTCTTAACGCATTTAGAACCAATATCCTGATCCAGCTCCAGGACAGGGTAATCCTTCAATGGCCCCCGAAGTCGTAGCACCTCAACGGGGATCAGAAAAAGTGGTGCCGATTCTATAGAAACCATGGGCACGATACTGAAGAGTGCTAATGAGAGTCATAAAATGCATCTTTACAGTACTTAATTGTTAGTATTTTAGGGTTGATCTAGGTTTGAATTGCACTTTTATACCTTAACAACTCTAAAGTGTCATTCTTGGATCATTGATCTATTTCGATGCATTTTCAGGTACTTTAAGTTCAAAAGAGATGGAAAAACTATCATTGCTTGAAGGACAATGACTCGATGAACACCGGGGTGAAGGTTCACAAGCACTTGGAAAGAAGTTTCATTAAATTGCCAGAATTACCCGTACAGATCAATCATCTTTGCAAATTAAACTGTATTGATACAAGAAGAACCAAAAGATGAGCCATATATGCATAGAAAGATCTAGAAGTCTATTTTCTGGAGAATTTCACGGCTCATAAAAATGATTTTTCTAGAGAAAGTTATGACAGTTTTAGTAGACAAAGGTCAGGCCTCCAGAATAGCACTGCAGTGCTCCTTAGCCAGCACCGCGGTGCCCAGAAGCATACCCAACCAAGCTGAAGCCAGCACCGCAGTGCTCATAAAAGAGCACCGCAGCATGCACATGATGTTATATCTCCGAGTTAGAATTTAATTAGGGTTTTAAACAATATATTAAACCCGAAAACACCCTTGGACCTTTGTACTATAAATAGATCATTTAGGGTTTAAGAAAAACATCTTATTGAGAGGTTGGAGGCCAGGGAAAACATCATGAAGGCTGTCACACTCTCCCTCATGACCAACTAATCTCCAAGCAAGGCAAAGGGATGAATCCTTAGGTGTAGTTGTTCTTATTTTCTAGTATTGATTCATTGTAGCTTGGATTTATTATCATTAAACATTGTTATGATTTACTTTTTAATCTAATTAGAAGATTTCCCCTTAATCCAGTGATTGCATCTTTCTCCCCCATATAAGTCTAGTCATGCTCTTCTTATGTGATGTTTTTGAGGTGTGATTGAGTTCGGTAGATTTCTCTTATAGATTTGTCCATTACTGCGGTATTGTCATGATGATATATTGTCGTTTCTTGATAATCTATAAGTTATGTCATGTGTGCTTGAAAGTAAAGAGTATTTCATAACAATTACGTTAGGGTTTATATATATGCCTTAATTGAATATTTGCCGATTACTTGTTTGGGTTGTGAAACTTGCAATCGAGATAAAAACAATTGAATCAAGATTGGAATAAGGCAACGAACCTAGGGAGGATTCTCGGACCCTTGTTGTTCTATTATATTTACACAACAATTTCACACTACTTCAAAGTCAGATTTTCTCGTTTAACTTTTATCGTTCGTTTTAAGGTTTGCACTTTCTCTTATAGTTAATTTGTCTCCCTGTGGAATTGACACCCCAAAGCCGTGCTACAACTACCGCGTTATACTTTGGGTGTAATCAAATTTTGGCGCCGTTGCTGGGGAGACACAATTAAGTACAAGGAAGATTGTCAACCTTGAGACATGACAATAGAAGAATTATAGATAATTTTTCTTTTCAGCAGTTTGTAAAGGTGGTAACTTCATTCCCTCTTTTAGCTTACTGCATTAATTTTATTTTATTTTATTCTTTCTTTTTATAGTATTTTCTTTATTATTTTGTGATTTTGCATGCCTCGATATAGAGACACTTTGGGTAGATTTGCTTGTAGGCCTGTGTTAGAGTCAAAATTAAATTCTTTTCTAAATCCTTTATTTGACAACCCATCTAGTCCTGAAGAGATGAGTAAACACGAAGATCAACCCCCTAGGACCTTTCAGGATTATCTCCACCCTACACACATAGCCACACTATCATGCATCATGTTTCCAGCCAATACTCGCCATTTATATATTAAAACAGGGATGATACAGTTATTCCCTACATTTCATGGCTTGGAAAGTGAAAACCTATATGTTCACATTAGAGAGTTTGAGGAAGTAGTTGCGACTTTTCATAGTCAAGATGTAACTGCTGATATTGTGAGACTTAAGTTCTTTCATTTCGCTTTGAAGGATAGAGCTAAGAGTTGGCTATACTCACTAAGACCACGATCTATAGGCTCGTGGACTGAGATGACTCAGATTTTTTTTAATAAATACTTTCCCCAACATAAGACCAATGCCTTAAAAAGGCATCTCTTTGTTTCCATATTCTTTATTATTCCATACATTTTTTCTTCTTCTTTTTCCATTGAACTACTTGGTGTCATTCTCCCTTTTTGTTTGTTTTTAGCATGCTTTGTGTTAGCTTTGGATGCAATTCACACGTCAATGATATGAACTTAACTGAGATAGCATATAACATTTAAAAGAAGTTAAATCTTGCTTCGGTTTGAGAATAATTTAAGTGTCAATCTTGATTTGGTTTGAGACTGTAGTTTGTGATATGATTGTATGAATAGTCTAAAGCATTTAGAGAAGTTTTATGTGTGATTGTTTTGTGAATACTTTTGCGGTCTTGACAAGCTCTAGAACTTATTTGATAATCACTTGAGGTGAATTCCTAGAATGCACATTACTTAGGATATGATATAGGCCATTTTTGGACCGTTTGAGCCTTTCAAACTTATCATTGCTATATCTATCACTAGTCACCTGTTTGAGCCTTTTTGTTGAAAAAGAATTTGAGCTTTGTTTCTTTCGAAAACCCATTTACTTACCCTTATGAGCCTAAAAATATTTTATCCTTACCCTTCTTTTAAAAGAACTTAGTTATACACATTTGTTGAGAAAGCAATCAAGAGGAGTAAGGATGGAAATATGCAAAAGTATATTACTACCATAACCCAAGTACATTAAAGGAGATAAGTTGGGGGTTGTGGAAAAGAAAAGAAAAGAAAAGAATGAAAAAGGAGGTAAATGATCTTATACCAAAAATACAAAAGAAAAAGAATGAAATATGGCAAAGAAAGAAGAAAAGAGAAGAAAAGTGGTGACTTATTGAGAGAAAAGCTCTTATGAAAATATTTGAAAGAGTTGGGTGTTGAAGTAAGGTTATCCAGTGCTTAAAGTGGTTGTGTTCAAAACTAAGAGATTGAGTTCTTTTACTTGTTAAATCCTTCCCGTTCTTTTTTAACCTTTACTAACCTAACATTACAAGCTTATTAAAGACCTATTGATCCAATGTAGTGTGATTTTTTCTACAATAGTGGAGAGTGATTTGAAAAGTAAGCCTATGGAGCTTGATTTGTGATTGATGTCACCAAATTTATTATGTTCTTAGAGGCCAAGACTTGTATTCATGAATGTTGTGCATAAAATCATCTGGGTGTTCGGGTTAATGGATTGTGGTAAGATGGATGTTAAGAGTCGATAACAATTTTAAAATTGATGTTTAGATTACTTTTGAACTTATGTGAAATTTAATGATTCTATATGCCGTGTGTTATGTGTGATTTTTGAGACAAAAGTGAATTACTCTTGGTTTAACACTAACATTGCTTTACTTTGTTTTGATTCCCACCATAGAATTCATCTCTTAGGGACTAGCAATAAACTAGTTGGAGGTTATAATGAGGGTCATAAAATGCATCTTTACAGTACTTAATTGTTAGCATTTTAGGGTTGATCTAGGTTTGAATTGCACTTTTATACCTTAACAACTCTAAAGTGTCATTCTTGGATCATCGATCTATTTCGATTCATTTTCAGGTACTTTAAGTTCAAAAAAGATGGAAAAGTTATCATTGCTTGAAGGATAATGACTCGATGAACACTAGAGTGAAGGTTCACAAGCACTTGGAAAGGAGTTTCACTAAATTGCTAGAATTGCCCGTACAGATCAATCATCTTTGCAAATTAAACTGTATTGATACAAGAAGAACCAAGAGATGAGCCATATATGTTTAGAAAGATCCAGGAGTCTATTTTACGTAGAATTTTACAGCTCATAAAAATGATTTTTCGAGAGAAAGTTATGGCAGTTTTAGTAGACAAAGGTCAGGCCTCCAGAACAGCACCAGCCAGCATCGCGGTGCCCAGAAACACACCCAACCAAGCTGAAGCCAGCACCGCAGTGCCCATAAAAGAGCACTGCAGCACGCACGCGATGTTATATCTCTGAGTTAGAACTTAATTAGGGTTTTAAATAATAGATTAAACCCGAAAACACCTTTGGACCTTTGTACTACAAATAGATCACTTAGGGTTTAAGAAAAACATCTTATTGAGAGGCCGGAGGCCGGGGAAAACATCATAAAGGCTGCCACACTCTCCCCCATGGCCAAATAATCTCCAAGCAAGGCAAAGGGATGAATCCCTAGGTGTAGTTATTCTTATTTTCTTGTCTTGATTCATTGTAGTTTGGATTTATTATCATTAAACATTGTTATGATTTACTTTTTAATCTAATTAGAAGATTTCCCCTTAATACGGTGATTACATCTTTCTCCCCAATATAAGTCTAGCCATGCTCTTCTTATGTGATGTTGTTGAGGTGTGATTGATTTCGGTAGATTTCTCTTATAGATTTGTCCATTACTGCGGTATTGTTATTATGATATATTGTCGTTTCTTGATAATCTATAAGTTAGGTCATGTGTGCTTGAAAGTAAAGAGTATTTCATAACAATTACGTTAGGGTTTATATATGTGCTTTAATTGAATATTTGCCGATTGTTTGTTTGGGATGTGAAACTTGCAATCGAGATAAAAGCAACTTAATCAAGATTGGAATAAGGCAACGAACCTAGAGAGGATTCCCAGACCCTTGTTGTTCTATTATATTTATATAATTATTTCACACTACTTCAAACTCAGATTTTCTCATTTAACTTTTATCGTTCGTTTTAAGGTTTGCACTTTCTCTTATAGTTAGTTTGTCTCCATATGGAATCGACATCCCAAAGTCATGTTACAACTACCGCGTTATACTTTGGGTGTAATCAAGTGCCATGCTCTGAAACAACAGATTGAGGCCCTTATCAATCGAGAGCACTTGAAGGAGTTTACCAGATCGCGACAAGAAGGAAGGCCTGATTGACCCAAGAGGAGTCCCAGATGTCATTTTAATAAGAACCGAAAGCATAAAGCTCCATGGAAGAGCCCAAGACCGAAGGCCAAGCCAAGGAGAACCCAACTGGGGAGGTCAAGAAGTTACAGTCACTAGAATCATCAAAACAATCTGTGGCGAACTAGCCGCCTGAGACAACTTTGGGCAGAACAGAAAAACATATGCCAGGTCTGTGGATTACGTCAGTGGGCCTTATAAGCGAAGCAAGATAAACCAGACGATCTCTTTCGCAGTCAGAGTATAGGCCCTGCATAATGATGCCATGGTAGTCTCCCTTTTTATAGCCAACCATGATGTCAGACGCATCCTTGTGGATAACGGGAGTTCGACGGACATCTTATTCTATGATGCTTTTTAGAAGATGCAGTTGAAAGATAGTCAGTTAGAGCCGATCTTCACCCCGCTGTATGACTTCTTGGGCGCTCTAGTGTTCGAAGAAGGCATTATAGTTCTCCCAGTTATAGCGGGGATGGCTTTATGGACTATTACTGTGCAGACCATTTTCCTGGTAGTCAAACGACCATCGTCGTACAATGTGATTCTCGGTGGATCCATTCTCAACAAATTGAAGGTGGTCGTTTCCACCTACCATTTGAAAATGAAGTTCCCCACTGACGGTGGAGTGGGTGAAGTCAAAGAAAACCAGTAGGTGTCCAGGTCCTGTTATCTGAATACTGTAAGCGGAGGAAAAAGTACCGAGGCTTTGCCCCTCGAAGTCGAAGACTTTAGAGATGAGCTAAAAACCCCATGTGGCCAACCCATTGAGGAGCTAACCATTGTCCCACTTGGTGGAGACATCTCCAGAATAATCCAAATTAGCTCTGGTCTCCCGAATGATCTAAAAAAATCCCTCATCTTTCTTCTACGGAGGAATCAAGACTTGTTTGCGTGGTCAACCTTGGATATGCTTGGGATTAGCCTCGAGGTCATCGTGCACTGGCTAAATGTGGACCTAAGCCACAAGCTAGTCATTCAGAAAAAGAGGTCATTTGCCCCCAAGCGACAAGCTACCATTAAGACCAAAGTAGATAAGCTACTCGCAGCTGACTTTATCCTGGAGACAGACTATCCTGATTGAGTATCTAATGTCGTGATAGTTAGAAAGCCCAACGGTAAGTGGGCAAACTGCATTGACTTCACATATGTTGGGAAACCACCTCAAGATGCCCTGGTGGTGGTCTTCAAAACACCTAAGTCTAGAATGACTTCTAATGATCAGAACAGAAACAGAAATCAAACAATCAAAGAAAGAACACAAGCAATTTGTTATCGAGGTTCGACAATAGCCTATGTCCCCGTGAGTTCCTCCGAACTCTCTATACTAAATCAATGAGTTCTTTACAGATACAGCAACACCTCTTCAAGAATCTCAAGTTCTTGAAGAACGAAAGAAGAGAAAATAGAAAGTGATAAGGAACTATTACAAAGCCCTTCTCCCTAATCTATACTACTCTCTTTAAACAACCAGCCTCTCTTTGAGATCTATTCTAGTGCCTTTTCTGTGTTTTTGTGTCTTTGCACTCTCACACTCGCACTTGACTTCTCTTGTATGATGATCTTGTGTTTATAACTTGTCTCATACTTGTGTTGAGATTGAAGCTAGGTGACCCTTTATATAGTGCACCACTTGTTGAACCTATCTTGAAGATAATCTCAACCCTTAGATCTTGAGGATAAATCAGTCATAGTCCTCCAACAATCCTAAGTAATCCTGTGCGTTTTGTTCATGCCCTACGCACTAGGAAAAGAATGCTGAAAATTGACTTCAGGTGTGCCTTCAAGCCGTGGCTCAAAACAAGGCAAGCCGCAGCCTTGAAGGAGGGAGGCTTTCTGTCATGCTAGAGGCCGCGGCATGGTACGCACACCTTGAGCCGTGGCCTGGAGACCTGATGCTGGAGCTTTTCAAACTTTTTAATCCTTAGACAAATACCAACAATCTATAATTTTGTCTAAGCGATTAAACCCGAACCCATTATGCAGAGAACTCAGGATCCAAACTCAATTTGAGTCACCATATCAACCGACTCCAATCCTAAGAAGTCCAAAGCAATGATTGAACTTACTTAGAGGTCGAACCTTGGTGCCTAAATCTGCAGGATTTTCCTCCGTGACCACTTTGTCCATATGAATGCATCATTCCATAACATTTTCCTGAATGAAATGATATCGAGCATCCATATACTTTATCCTCTCATGGAACACCGGATTCTTACACAAGTGCAACGCACTTTGGTTATCCGAATACACCACTACCTGCTCTTTTAGGACCTTCAACTCTTTCAACAACCCTTTGCACCATATAGCCTCCTTTATGGCTTCCGTAGCCGCTATGTACTCAGCCTCGGTTGTTGAGAGTGCTACCATCGGCTACAACTGAGCTTTCCAACTTATACAACATCCGTTTAAGTTGAAGAAGTGTGAGGTAATCGATCTTCTTTTATCCTGGTCTGCTCCATAGTCCAAATCAGCATAACCCTCAAGATAGATGGACTTACCCCTCTTCTCATAAACCAGCCCCACATCTGGGTTTCCCTTCAATTACCTCAGCAACCACTTCATCCCAAACCAATGCTCTTTTTCTGGGATTACTCATAAATCTGCTGAGAACATTAATTGCATGAGCAATGTTGGGTCTAGTGCTTACCATGGTGAACATAACTGATCCAACCGTACTAGAGTAAAGGACCTTCTCCATTTCCTTCTTCTCCGTCTCTAATCTCGGACATTGATCGCTGGAGAACTTGAAATGACCAGCAAGGAGAACCTTAACTGGTTTGCTATCTTTCATAGAGAACTTAGATATCATCTTCTCTATGTAGTAAGTTTGAGAAATTTGTAATCTATTTCTCTCATTTTCCCAGATTATACTCATCCCAAGGATCTTTTGTGCATGGCTAAGATCCTTCATCTCAAACTTCGAACTGAGTTAAGACTTCAACATTTTTATTCTCTCCCTGTTGCTACCAACCAGCAGCATATCATCGACATAGATGAGGATGATCACCATTTCCTCCACCTTATGCCCCTTATAGTACAAGCACGAATCATAGTAGCTCCTCATGAAACCCAAACTAGTTACAAAGGAATCGAACCTCTTATTCCATTGAATAGGTGATTGCTTTAGGCCATAGAGAGATTTCTTCATTTGGCACACCAACTCTCCCTGCTTTCCATCCTCATAGCCTTCGAGTTTCCTCATGTAAATGATCTTATCAAGCTCTTCATGCAAGAATGCTGTCTTCACATCCATTTTCTCGATCTCCCAATCAAATTGGACCACCATAGCCAATACCATCCGTATCATCTTGTATTTCACAACCGGTGAGAATATTTTGGTGAAATCTATGTCTTCTCTTTATGTGAATCCCTTCGCCACCAGCCTAGCTTTATACTAGACTTTATCCCTTGGAGGGTTCCCTTCTTCACTCTTGTAAACCCATTTACAATCCATAACTCTCTGTTTTTCTAGTTTGGGCACCAATTCCCAAGAGTTGTTCTTCCTCAAAGAATCCATTTCTTCCTCCATAGCTAGTTGCCACTTTGATGAATCCTTACATTCCATGGCATCAATGTAAGTTTCTAGTTTAACCTCACATTCTGAATACGGAGCTACTACATTAGCATCCACAAAACCATATCTCAAAGGTGGTCTGACCACCCTCCTTTCCAGGTCCCTTGTGAGCTGATAGTCATTCTGGCTTGCTGCATCATCTCCTTCTAGTTTAGCCTCCTCTTGAGTGTCTAGAGCTTGGCTTTCATCAATGGGCTCTACCTGGTCTGAACCCTTTTATCATCCTTGCTCTACCTGAACTGAATTTTCCTTAATGCTATGCTCCATAAATTTCGGACTGGTTTGCCCACTATCCCCTGCAGGGTTAGTTTTCTCCAAATAGGGAAATAACAATTCATTAAAAATGAAATCCCTACTTATTATGAGTTTCATTCCTTTTGATTCTAAGGACCTAATGAGAGTTATAAAATACATCTTAGCAATACTTATTTGTTAGCATTTTAAGATTGATCTAGGTTTGAATTGCAATTTTATACCTTAACAACTCTAAAGTGATATTCTTGGATTGTTGATCTATTTCAATGCATTTTCAGGTACTTTGAGTCCAAAAGAGATGAAAAACTATCATAGCTTAAAGCACGATGCTTCGATGTATATCAGAGTGAAGGCATGGCTGCAGAAGGACAAAATGAAGAGAAACTAAGTCTTTAGTGTTCCATGTTGCGGCCCAAAACTTCAAGCCTTGGCCTCCAGAACCAAGTCCAAAAAGAGCTAAAAGACTTTCAGTGTGCGCCGCAGCCTGGACCAGTTTGAGCCGTGGCCTAGCAGTCTAGGGCAAGGCCTAGACCAGTCTGAGCCGCGACCTCCTGAAAGTTGAAGAAAAGTTATCCAAGGCTGAGCCACAGCCTGGATTAGTATGAGCCGTGGCGTGAACGTGATGTTTTGTTTCCGTGTCACGACCTAATTAGGGTTTTTAATGATTGTTTAGACCCAAAAACTCCCTTGAACCATTTGTATTATAAATAGATCACTTAGGGTTTGAAAAATGGACATCATTAAGGCTAGAAAACTCAAGACAGCTGCCACATTCTCCCCCATCAAAGTGTTCAAGCATGAGCCCCATGACCAACTAATCTCTAAGCAAGGCAACAAGATGAATCCCTAGGTGTAGTTGTTCTTATTTTCCATTATTAATTCAGTTGTAGTTTGGATTTATTGTCAAAACATTGTTATGATTTACTCTTTGATTTAATTAGAAGATTTTCTCTTAATCCGGTGAATGTATCTTTCTCCTCAATATAAGTCTAGTCATGTTCTTCTTATGTCAAGATTGTTGGATGTGATTGAGTCTGGTAGATTTATCTTTTAGGTTTGTCCATTATTGCGATATTGTCATTAAGATATATTGTTGTTTCTTAATAAATCTATAGGATAGGTCATGTGTGCTTAAATCGAAAGTAAAGAGAAATTCGTATCAATTACATTAGGGTTTACATGTGCTTTGATTGAATATTTACCGATTGCTTGTTTGGGATGTGAAACTAGTAATCGAGATAAAAACAAATGAATCGAGATTAGAATAAGGCAACGAACCTAGGGAGGATTCACAGACCCATGTTGTTTCTCTATTATATTCTTCAATATATTTACACAATTTTCTCACATTACTTCATTATCAAAATCAGATTCTCTCACTTGATCTTTATCGTTTGTGTTAAGGTTTACACTTGTCCTTTGTAGTTCTCTTTTCCTCGTGGGATCGACATCTTAACTATACACAATAACCAGGTATTAGTTTGAGCGTAATCAAATTTTGGGGGTATTGCCGGGGAAACGCACTTAAGTACAAGGAAGATTGTCAACTTTGAGACAAGACAGTAATATTGTTCCTTTCTCTAAGTTTTGATTTTTTTTTTTATTTTGTTTTATTTATTTCCCCTTTAACTCATTTTGTGTATGCTTAGACTGAGAGATTCGCGAGATAGATTCATTAAAGGACCTGAAATAGAGTTACCCTCTCCTTCCACGTCCGTTAGTGAAACCTCGCCTAGATCAAACCATAGTGTACCCCCAAACGAGACTTTAGAGGATTTTGTTAGCATGGCTGATAACCCCAATGAGAATGTTGCTAGGACACTTAAGGATTATTTGCATCCTAGCCGAATAGACACACCATCATGCATCATGTTTCCAGCCAATACTTGCCATCAAAATTTTAAAACAGGGATAATATAATTACTCCCTACGTTTCATGGCTTGGAAAATGAAAACCCATATGTGCACATTAGGGAGTTTGAGGAAGTAGTTGTGACTTTTCATAGTCAAGATGCAACTGATGACATCGTGAGACTCAAGTTTTTTCCTTTTTCTTTGAAGGATAGAGCTAAGAGTTGGCTATACTCGCTGAGGCCACGATTTTTTGGGTCATGGAATGAGATGACTCAGGTCTTCTTTAATAAATACTTCCCTCAACATAAGACCAATGCTTTAAAAAGGCAAATCACCACCTTTGCACAAAAGGACAATGAGACTTTGTATCAGTCTTGGGAGAAATTTAAGGAATTGTTAAGTATGTGTCATCACCATGGGTATGAGAATTGGCGTTTAATGAGCTATTTTTATGAGGGACTTACATATAGAGAGCGCCAATTTGTAGAAATGATGTGTAATGGTGAATTTTTACAAAAAGATCCTTATGAGGCCATAGAGTACCTCAATGAGCTTGCTGAAAAAGCTCACACTTGGACTAGACCTAGTGCTACTGAAAGCACAAACAGGTCACGACCTGTAGGAAACCTAAGTGGTGGTGGAATTTACTATCTTAGGGAAGAAGACAATCTAAATGCTAAGGTTTAAATGCTCACTAGGGAGTTAGATGCATTAAAGACTAAGGGCTCAAAGCCAACACACGTGGCTAATCATGCCAAATCTTTGGAACCATGTTTTGTATGTGGTGGGGTAGGTCATCCCGCCCAAGAGTGTCCCACATTTGCTGATATGAGAGGGATATATGAGGAACAATATAATGCCTTAGGCATGTACAAGAAGCCTCTGATACCCTTCTCTAATACCTATAATCCAGGGTGGCGCAATCACCCCAACTTCAGCTAGAAGTCCGAAAATCAGCAGCTTGTACAACCCCCTAGATCATATCCTGCACCATATCATGCACCCTCATCCTCTAGGAGTTCTTTAGAAGACACTTTGCATGCTTTCATTGAGGCACAGGGTAAGATAAACCAAAGATGTGAAACATTAATTATGCAGGTTGTTGAAGAGAACAAGGAAATAAAGAGCCAAGTGACCAAACTGATGGGCTCCTTGAGTGTGAATGAGCGAGGTAAGTTCCATTTTCAAGCAAAGTCCATACCCCATAGTCAACACATGGCACAAGCAAATCTAAAAGATGTGAATGCCATTGTGACAAGAAGTTGTAAGTCATTACACATCCCAACAACGAACAAATCCGAGGATGTGGAAAAGCGTCAAGGTAGTAGTGATGCCGAGCTGCCCAAGGACCCTAAGGTTACCAAGAGCCCTGTTAAGGCACCATTCCCTCAAGTCTTAAAATCAAATAAGAAAAATCTGGACCTAAGCAATGAAATCCTAGAGAACCTAAGGCAAGTGAAACTTAATATTCCTCTTTTGCATATGATTAAACAAGTTCCTACTTATGCAAAAGTTCTCAAGGATTTGTGTACAATTAAGAGGAAGCACCATGTAAAGAAAACAGCATTCCTAACAGAGCAAGTCAATGTTTTAATTGAGCAAAGAATTCCCCCCAAATACAAGGATCCTGGTTGTCCAATCATTGCATGTAGCATTGGAAATCACGAGGTTAGACAAACATTGCTAGATTTAGGAGCTAGTGTAAATCTGATGCCATTTTCTATTTATTTTCAGCTGGGTTTGGGAGAAATCAAACCAACCGCTGTGGTATTGCAATTAGCTGACCGTTCAGTCAAAGTACCCCAAGGTATGGTAGAGGATGTTCTAATTCAAATTGATAAATTTTACTATCCTGTTGATTTCCTAGTACTTGACACTACTTTTGCTATTGACCCTAATTATAAAATTCCTTTGATTTTGGGTAAACCTTTCCTTGCCACTGCAAATGCTCTTATTAATTGCAGGAATGGACTTATGAAACTGTCCTTTGAAAACATGACCCTCGAGGTGAACATCTTCAATCTTGCAAAATAATCGGAAGATAATGACGAGAGTCACCAGTTATACATGATTGAGTCACTCATCGATAGGGGAGTTTCTATAGCTCATGATTTTGATCCTCTTGAGTATTTTCTTGTTAATTTTGAGTTTGATTCTATTAATGATAAATCTGATGTAATTAATATTTGTGCTATTTTTGATAAATCTCAGGATTATGGCACTCGGGCATGGCAACAGAAGTTTGAGGAGTTGCCTTAAAGAAGCAAGAATCAAATTCCCTTAAGTGTGGAAGCACCCAAAGTTGAATTGAAACCGCTGCCTAAGGGTTTAAAGCATGTTTTCCTCGGTCCAGGTGATACTTTTCCTGTTATTATCTCATCTGAATTGTCTGAGTCTCAAGGTGAGAAATTAGTTCAGACCCTAAATGAACATAAATCAGCCTTAGGTTGGAGCATGGCTAATTTAGAAGGTATTAGTCCCCTGATATGTTCTCATAAAATTAATTTGGATGAAGGAACTAGCCCTCTTAGAGGCCCTCAGTGTAGGCTTAACCCCACTATGAAAGAAGTGGTGAAAAATGAAGTGTTGAAACTATTAGATGCAGGAATCATATATCCCATAGCTGATAGTAAATGGGTAAGTCCTACACAGGTTGTTCCTAAAAAGTCTAGTGTCACTGTAGTGAAAAATGACCTAGGATAGTTAGTCCCTACAAAACTTATGACTGGGTGGCGAATGTGCATTGATTACAGAAAATTAAATGTTGCCACCCGGAAAGACCATTTCCCACTCCCTTTAATCGATCAAATTCTTGAGCGTGTAGCTGGTCATCCTTTTTATTGTTTCTTGAATGGTTATTCTGGTTATTATCAAATTGAAATTGCATTAGAAGACTAAGATAAAACCACTTTCACTTGTCCTTTTGGTACTTATGCTTTTCGTAGAATGCCATTTGGATTGTGTAATGCACCTGCTACTTTTCAACGTTGCATGATGAGTATTTTTAGTGATATGGTTGAAAATTGCATGGAAGTTTTTATGGATGACTTGACTATTTTTGGATCTTCATTTAATGCATGCTTATTGAATTTAGAGAATGCATTGATTCGTTGTGAGGAGAATGAATTAGTTTTAAATTGGGAAAAATGTCATTTCATGGTATCTTCAAGTATTGTTTTAAGACATATTGTTTCTTCTAAGGGGATAGAGGTTGATCAATCTAAGATTGAATTAATTTCTAAGTTGCCTACACCTAAAACAGTAAAGGATGTGAGAGATCCTTTATTGGCCATACTGGTTTTTATAGAAGGTTCATACAAAATTTTTCCAACGTATCTAGACCACTATGTGCCCTCCTAGTTAAAGATGCCCCATTTGAGTGGACACAATCTTGTCAAGAGTCCTTTAAAATACTGATTGGCAAGCTTACTTCAACACCCATAATGTAGTCACCTGATTGGACTTTACCTTTTAAAATAATGTGTGATGTTAATAACTTTGCTATAGGTGCCGTTCTTGGACAGCGAAGAGAGGGGAAGCCTTTTGTCATTTACTATGCTAGTAAAACCCTAAATAGTGCTCAGATGAATTACTCCACAATTGAAAAAGAATTGCTAGCTGTAGTATTTACTTTGGACAAGTTTCATACTTATTTAATTGGTTCTCCTATTCTTATTTTTACAGATCATGTAGCCCTTAAGTACTTTCTTACAAAGAAGGATGCTAAAGCACGACTAATACGGTGGATCATACTCTTGCAAGAATTTGACATCACCATCAATGACAAGAAAGGAGTAGAGAATGTAGTGGCTGACCATCTCTCAAGGCTCACATTTGAGGACACCTCTGACAACATGCCAATCAAGGATGATTTTTTCGATGAGCATTTACTCTCTATTATTTCTCTACCATGGTTTGCTCATATCATGAATTATTTGGCTGTCGGTGAAATACTGATGGATTGGAGTGCTCATGACAAGAGGAAGTTCTTGATTGAGGTACGTAATTTTTATTGGGATGACCCTTGTTTTTTCAAATACTACCCTGACCAAATTTTAAGGCATTGCATCCCTAATGAAGAGATTGCCAGCGTCTTGGAATTTTGTCACTCCCAAGCTTGTAGGGGCCACTTTTCAATGAAAAAAACCGCTGCAAAAATTTTATAGTGTGGATTTTATTGGCCTATCTTGTTTAAAGATGCAAATATCTATTGTCGCTCATGTGAAAAGTGTCAGAAGTTAGGAGTTATGTCTCGTTGTAATATGATGGCCTTAAACCCAAGTTTAGTGATTGAAATCTTTGATTCTTGGGGCATTGATTTTATGGGACCATTTCCTCCTTCTTTTCGGATATCAATATACCATTGTGGGAATAGATTATGTGTCAAAATGGGTAGAGGCAACAGCTTGCCGAAGCAATGATAATAGAACGGTAATTAAATTTCTCAAAGAAAATGCGTTATCTCAATTTGGTACACCACGTGCTATAATTAGTTATCGGGGTACCCATTTTTGCAACTGTTCTTTTGAAGTTTTGATGAGAAAATATGGGGTGTCGCATAAGATCTCTACTGCCTACCACCCTCCGACAAGTGGACATGTAGAACTTGCAAATAGGGAAATTAAACAAATTTTAGAGAAAACAATCAACCCGGATTGCAAAGATTGGTCTTTGAGACTAGTTGATGCGCTTTGGGCTTACCGTATAGCTTTCAAAACTCCCTTAAGTATGTCACCTTATAGGCTTATTTTTGGGAAGCCTTGCCACTTTCCTATAGAGCTCGAGCATCGAGTTTATTGGGCCATCAAGCGTTTCAACTATGATATGGGAGAAGCAGGTAAGCTTAGGAAATTTCAGTTGACCGAGCTAGAGGAGTTAAGAAATGATGCTTATGAGAACTCTAGAATCTATAAGGCTAAAATGAAAGTGTTTCATGATAACAAAATTGTGAGAAAAACATTTAAACCTAATGATCAGGTGTTCTTATATGATTCTAGACTCTATAAGCACCCGGAAAAACTTCAGTCAAGGTGGACCGGCCCTTTTGTAGTAAAAAATGTTTTTGCAAATGGAATGGTGGAAATAGAGGATACTAGAGATGGTCGGATTTTAAAAGTAAATGGTCAACGCCTTTAAATCTTAATCGATAGGCAAGATCCGAAAGTGGAAGATATTCTGTTTACGGATATGGTTTATTCACCTTGACCACACTACACAGGTATGTTTTTATTTTTCTTTTGTTTTGTTTGTTTTGTTCAAGTTTATTTCAATTTTAATTTTTAGTTTTTCTAATTTAATTTAATCTAATTTTTAGCTTAAAAGTTATTTTTATTTGGCTAATTTTATTTTTTTATGTTGAACAAACAAGTTTTTTTTTTTTTTTTTAGTTAGAAGCAGGTCCAGGTGCAGTGCACCGCGCCCCAGCACGAGCCGAGTCGCATCGTACAGCAACCAAGCAAGTAGAGCGCGCCGCGCCCCACGCCTTCGCGCCACAACATGCAGTAACTCACCCACGCCTTCGCGCCACACCCTAGCATGATTCGCGCTGCACCGCGCCAGCACACCTATTCTGCACACCCGTGAATCTGCACACCATTTAAAACCCAATCTGCACATTTGTTCTTCATTTCAACTTTGAGAAAACACAGCACACTCTTCTCTTTCTCATCCTCTCTCCAAACCCTCACTTACCCACTCACTTTCTCCCATTATTTCTTGATTCTAACATCAATTCTTGAAGAATTTCTCACTCTTATTACAGATTTTGCTGAATATTTCTCCAAAAAGCTTGGTTCAAAGAGGATTTTAGGTTTTTCAAGAAGATTTCAAGTTGATCGAAATTCCAACAAGAAGAACGACATGCAGTTCAAATGGTGGTGCACAATTTTTAGCTTCTATGCACATTTGGTTATAAAAGGAGTTTCCTTTACTTTTTCTTTCACATTGAGGTCAATAAAATTTTTAAGTTGGGGGTAGAGGAAACGTATTTCTTTTTTTTTTTTCCCGTTGAACTGTTTGGTGTTACTTTATCTTTTTGTTTGTTTTTAGCATGCTTTGTGTTAGCCTTGGAGTTAATTCACATGTTAATGATATGAGCCTAATTGAGATAGTATATAACATTTAGAAGAAATTAAATCTTGCTTCGGTTTTAGAATAATTTAAGTGTCAATCTTCATTTGGTTTGAGACTCTGGTTTGTGGTAAGATTGCATGATTAGTCTAAAACATTTAGAGACGTTTTATGTGTGATTGTTTTGTGAATACTTTTGCGGCCTAGACAAGCTCTAGAACTTATTTGATAATCACTTGAGGCAAATTCCTAGAATGCACATTATTTAGGATATGATATAGACCATTTTTGGACCGTTTGAGCCTTTCAAACTTACCCTTGCTATATTTATCGCTAGTCACCCGTTTAAGCCTTTTCTCGAAAAAGAATTTGAGCCTTGTTTCTTTCGATAACCTATTTACTTACCTTTATGAGTCTAAAAATATCTTATCCTTACCTTTCTTTTAAGAGAACTTAGTTTATACACATTGGTTGAGAAGCACTTAAGAGGAGTAAGGATGGAAATATGAAAAAAAAAATATTACTACCATAACCCAAGTACACTAAAGGAGATAAGTTGGGGGTTGTGGAAAAGAGTAAAAAAAAATGAAAAAAAATGAAAAGAATGAAAAAGGAGGTGAATGGTCTTATGCCAAAATAAAAAAGAAGTGAATAATGGCAAAGAAAGAAGAAAAAAAAAAGTGGTGATTTATTGAGAGAAATGCTCGAAAAATGGTTCAAAGAGTTGGGTATTGAAGTAAGGTTATCCAGTGCTTAAAGTAGTTGTGTTTAAAACTAAAAGATTGAGTTCTTTTACTTGTTGAATCATTCCTGTTCTTTCTTGACCTTTACCTTAGACTAACGTTACAAGCTTACTAAAGACCTATTGATACAATGTAGTGTGATTTTTCTACAATAGTGGAGAGTGATTTGAAAAGTGAGCATATGGAGCTTGTTTTGTGATTGATGTCATGTAACTTAATATGTTTTTAGAGGTCAAGACTTGTATCATGAATGTTGTGCATAAAATCATCCGGGTGTTCGGATTAATGGATTGTGGTAAGATAGATGTTAAGAGTCGATAACAATTTTAAGATTGATGTTTGGATTACTTTTGGACGTGGATGATATTTAATGATTCCATGTGTTGTGTGTTATGTGCGATTTTTGAGACAAAAAGTTGAATTACTCTTGGATTAACACTAACATTGCTTTATTTTGTTTTGATTCCTACCATAGTATTCATTTCATATTGTATTGTTTTCGCTTGAATTGCTAGGGACTAGCAATAAGCTAGTTGGGGGTTATGATGAGAGTCATAAAATGCATCTTAACAGTACTTATTGTTAGTATTTTAGGGTTGATCTAGGTTTGAATTGCACTTTTATACCTTAACAACTCTAAAGTGATATTCTTGGATTGTTGATCTATTTCGATGCATTTTCAGGTACTTTGAGTCCAAAAGAGATGGAAAACTATCATAGCTTAAAGCACGATGCTTCGATGCATATCAGAGTGAATGCATGGTTGTGGAAGGACAAAATGAAGAGAAACCAAGTCTTTAGGGTTCCATGCTGCGGCCCAGAACTTCAAGCCTCGGCCTCCAGAACCAAGTCCAATAAGAGTTAAAAGACCTTTAGTGTGCGCCGTGCCCTAGACCAGTCTGAGCCGTGGCCTAGCAGTCTGAGCCTCGGCCTGGACTAGTTTAAGCCGTGGCCTCCAAAAAGTTGAAGAAAAGCAATCCAAGGCTGAGCTGCTGCCTAGATTAGTATGAGCCACGGCGCGAGCGCGATGTTTTGTTTCCGAGTCACAACCTAATTAGGGTTTTTAATGATTGTTTAGACCCAAAAACACCCTTAGACCTTTTGTATTATAAATAGATCACTTAGGGTTTGAAAAAGGGACATCATTAAGGCTAGAAAACTCAACAAAGTTGCCACATTCTCCCCCATCAAAGTGTTTAAGCATGAGCCCCATGGCCAACTAATCTCCAAGCAAGGCAAAGGGATGAATCCCCAGGTGTAGTTGTTCTTATTTTACATTATTGATTTAGTTGAAGTTTGAATTTATTATCAAAACATTGTTATGATTTACTCTTTGATTTAATTAGAAGATTTTCTCTTAATCCGGTGATTGTATCTTTCCCCTCGATATAAGTCTAGTCATGCTCTTCTTATGTCAAGATTGTTGGATGTGATTGAGTCCGGTAGATTTATCTTTTAGGTTTGTCCATTACTGCGATATTGTCATTAAGATATATTGTCGTTTCTTGATAAATCTATAGGATAGGTCATGTGTGCTTAAATCGAAAGTAAAGAGTAATTCCTATCAATTACGTTAGTGTTTACATGTGTTTTGATTGAATATTTACCGATTGCTTGTTTGGGATGTGAAACTAGTAATCGAGATAAAAACAATTTAATCGAGATTGGAATAAGGCAACGAACCTAGAGAGGATTCCCGGACCCTTGTTGTTTCTCTATTATATTCTTCAATCTATTTACACAATTTTCTCACATTACTTCATTATCAAAATCAGATTCTCTCACTTGATCTTTATCGTTCGTGTTAAGGTTTACACTTTTCCTTTGTAGTTCGCTTTTCCTCGTGGGATCGACACCTCAACTATACACAATAACCACGTATTAGTTTGAGCGTAATAAGGACCACAACCTATAACCCTTAACCCCATCACCATACCCTAGAAACACACATTTTCTAGACATTGGGCTAAGTTTATCATCCTTTTGATGTGCAAACGTAGCACATCCAAAAGTTCTAAAGTTGTTCAACTCAGGACGTTTCCCACTGCACATCTCTTCAGGAGTCTTGAGCTCTAAAGCTCTAGAGGGTGATCTATTAACCAAATATGCAGTAGTAAACACAGCTTCCCCCCAAAAATATTTTGGTAAACCGGACCCAACTAACATGCACCTAACTTTTTCTATAAGGGTCCTATTCATCCTCTCAGCAACTCCATTTTGCTAAGGTGTTTTTACAACCGTTTTATGTATAAGAATCCCATTTAACTCACAGAATTTATCAAAATCCTGATTGCAAAATTCTAAGCTATTACCAGTTCGTAAAACCTTAACTACCCTACCCGTTTGAGTCTCCAGCAATTTTTTCCACACCATAAATTTATTTAAAGCATCTGATTTATTTTTAAGCAAATAAACTCAAACCTTTCTTGACTAATCATCAATTAAAGACAGAAAGTAAAGATTACCTCCCTGTGTTAGTGTTCTTGCTGGTCCCCAAAGGTCCGAATGAATGTAGTCAAGAATGCCCTTAGACTTGTATACTCCGGTGTTGAAGCTGACCCGGTGTTGCTTCCCAAGAACACAACACTCGTAGAAATCAAGTTTCTCTACTTTGTCACCACTAAGTAGACCATTCTTGTTGAAAAATTGCAGGCCCTTTTCGCGCATATATCCCAAGCGAGTGTGCCAAAGGGTTGCTCTATCCATCTCAGCCATCAAGCTTACTGCTTGATCCTTGATTTCTGTCTCTCCGACCATCTCATAGAGGCCATCCTTTATTGCTGCTTTGATCACTATCAAAGATCCCTTGGTTACCTTGATCTTTCCTCCCTCTGCTTTGTATGTGTACCCCATGGAATCCAGCTGCCCCAATGAGATCAAGTTTCTTCTCAAATCTGGAAGATACCTCACATTCCGCAGTAGTCTTATAACTCCATCAAACATTCTCAATTGGATGTCTCCTATCCCCCTCACTTGTCAAGAAGTATCAGTCCCCAAGAAAACCTTTCCATAATTGGTTTCCTTGAAATTCTTGAACCAATTCCGATGAGGGTATATGTGATAAGTGCACCCGAAATCCAAGATCCATTTCTTATTGCCTTGCCTCTTGCTCATATTTGAGCACACAACAAGAACATCATCTTGCTGTTCTCCCTTGGCAACTAAAGCCTCTCCATTGTTGGTATGGCTTTTTCCTCTCTCATCCTACAACTTCTTCTTGCAATCTTTCTTGAAATAACCCTCCTTATTGCAGTAAAAGCATCTCTTTCCTCCAAATCTTGGTTTGAAATGCGATCTCCCATGGATCTGCCCTCTACCCTTTGATTTCTCCTGGTAGTTGCCATGGATGCTACTATCACTCCGAGTTGCTAGCCTTCCTCTAACGAATAGCCCTTCTCCACTTGATGCTTCCCTCATCTTGGCCTTAAAATAATGAGCCCTTATAGCATTAATCACGATTTCCTTGGTTAGTGTATCTCTTCCATATTCAATTTCATTAATCAAATTATCAAAACAATCAGGAAAAGAATTCAACAAAATAACAGCCAATTGTTCATCTGGGAATGTTATGCTACAACTATTCAAATCTTGAACTAGCTTATTAAACACATCAAGATTATCTTGCAACTCTTTATTAGGATCCATTTTAAAAGCGAAGATTATTTTAAGAAGATATATCTTATTAGGGAGGGTTTTGGTAAGAAATAACTCATCTAGTTTCTTCCATATGACAGCTAGATCTTCCGAGTCTCCGCACTCTCTTGTCACAAACATGTGCAAGAAAAAGGTGTTGTATGCCATCTTCTTCATTTCAATCCGCTGGACCTCCGTGATACTTGCTGGAAAAGCGTCATCTTCTCCAATAGCCAAGTCCAAATTTTGTTGCGTAAGAACAACCTTGATCTTCCGCTTCCAAAGGGCAAAGTCTCCATTTCCATCAAACTTCTCAACAATGAAGTTCGAACCCATCTTGCGGAGAAAATCCCAGACTTATGCAACACCCACAATTGCCTGGAGACCTGATGCTGAAGATTTTTGAACTTGTTTAATCCTTAGACAAATACCAACAACATATCTGAACAAGGCTTTCCCAAAAGATGACTTTCCTCAGCCGCAGATTGATCGGCTGGTTGATGCCACCTTAGGGCATAAACTTCTAAATTTCATGGATACCTATTCTGGCTACAACCAGATCCTCATGCACGAGCCTGACCAGGAGAAAACAGCCTTCATCACTGACCAATAGTTGTACTGTTACAACGTCATGCCCTTCGGACTTAAAAATGCCGAACAACCTATTAAAGGTTAGTGAACAAGATCTTTCATTGGCAGATCAGAAGAAATATGGAAGTTTATGTAGATGATATGTTGGTCAAGAGTGTTATAGCCAAAGACCACAACTCCAACCTAGAGGAGGCATTCGGGGTGCTTCGGTATCACCAGATGAAGCTGAACCCCGTGAAGTGGGCATTCGGAGTCACTGGGAGGAAGTTCCTTATTTTTTTAGTCACCCAAAGAGGGATAGAAGCTAACCCAAAGAAGATCAAAGCTATCCTCAGTATGGCCCCCCTCAAACGATAAAGGAAGTGCAAAAGCTAACAGGATGTGTGGCGACACTCAGTCGTTTTATGTTGAAATCTGTAGAGAAATGCCTTCCCTTCTTCAGAGCCATCAGGAAGGAAAAAGACTTATCTAGACAGAAGACTGTTAGAAATCCTTTGAGGAGCTGAAAGAATATTTGAGTTCTCCCCCACTTTTGACCAAGCCTATCACGGGAAATGAGCATTTTCTATATTTATCAGCCAATTATGAAGTAGTGGCCTCCATTCTGATTCGAGAAGAGACAGATTTCTAAAAACTGGTGTACCATGTTAGCAAAGTCCTCCATGATGCAGAAGTATAGTACCTCATGATAGAAAAGATGGTGTATGCTCTCCTAATCACAGTACAGAAGCTTCAACCGTATTTCCAGGCACACATTATTGTCCTCTTAACAGATCTGCCACTGAGATAAGTGCTTCATAAGCCAGATGTTTCGGGGAAGATGGTTAACTGGTTCATAGAGCTCAAAGAATTTGGCATTCGGTACAATCCCCGAAAGACCATCAAGGCTCAGGCTCTCGCAGATTTCATTGTGGATACAACACTCCCAGAACCGGAGATAGCCGAGCAAATTTTGTAATAGACCCTTCATGTTGACGGCTCCTTGATAAAAGTCATAAAATGCATCTTTACAGTACTTAATTGTTAGCATTTTAGGGTTGATCTAGGTTTGAATTGCACTTTTATACCTTAACAACTCTAAAGTGTCATTCTTGGATCATTGATCTATTTCGATGCATTTTTAGGTACTTTAAATTCAAAAGAGATGGAAAAGCTATCATTGCTTGAAGCACAATGACTTAATGAACACCGAAGTGAAGGTTCACAAGCACTTGGAAAAGAGTTTCACTAAATTGCCAAAATTTCCCGTACAGATCAATCATTTTTGCAAATTAAACTGTATTGATGCAAGAAGAACCAGGAGATGTATCATATATGTTTAGAAAGATCCAGAAGTCTATTTTCTGGAGAATTTTACGGCTCATAAAAACCATTTTTCTAGAGAAATTTATGGCAATTTTAGTAGACAAAGGTCAGGCCTCCAGAACAGCACCAGCGAGCGCCTAGGCGCCCACCAAGGAAGGGTGTAGTACCCAGAACATGCACTAGCTAGTGCCTAGGCGCCCACCAAAGAGGGCTGCAGCGCCTAGAAGCATGAAAAAATCCCACCAAGGAGGGGTATGACACCCACCAAGGAGGGGTGTAGCGCCTACACGATCCCTTTCTCCGAGTTATGACCTAATTAGGTTTTTGCTGCTTGTTTTAACCCTAGAACACCTTTGGAACCCTTGTATTATAAATAGACCACTTAGGGTTGATAAGGAGATCATTCATACAATCATTGAAGGCCGAAAAACTCAAGAAAGCTTCTCCATTACGGTGTTCAAGCATGAGCCCCATGGCCAACTAATCTCCAAGCAAGGCGAAGGGATGAATCCCTATGTGTAGTTGTTCTTATTTTCCATTATTGATTCAGTTGTAATTTGGATTTATTTTCAAAACATTGTTTATGAGTATTCTTTGATTAAACAAGAAGAATTTAGGTTCATGTGACAACTGCACTTTATGTTCTTCTTATTCTAGATTTTCTTAATTCGGTGATCGCATGCTTCTTCTCCATATAAATCTAGTCATGCTCTTCTTATGTCAAGTTGTTTAGATGTGATTGAGTCCAGTAGATTTATCTTTTAGGTTTTTCCATTACTGCAATATTGTCATTGAGATATATTGTCACTTCTTGATAAATCTATAGGATGGGTCATGTGTGCTTGAATCAAATTCAAAGAGTACTTCATAACAATTACATTAGAGTTTACATGTGCTTTAATTGAATATACACCGATTGCTTGTTTGGGATGTGAAACTTGCAATCAAGATAAAAACAACTGAATCTAGATTGGAATAAGGCAACGAACCTAGTTAGGATTCCCGGAACCTTGTTGTTTCCTTATTATACTCTTCATTACAATTACACAATTATTTCACATTACTCGATTCAGATTCTTTCATTTAATCTTTTATCGTTTGTGTTAAAATTTATACCTTCTCTTGTAGTTAACTTGTTTCCCTGTGGAATCGACACCCCAAAGCTATGCTACAACTATCACGTTACTCTTTGGGCGTAATCACTCATCCAACAACACTGGAAGTGGGGCAGGGCTCATCCTTTGCAGTCGGGATGGATTCATCATTGAATATACTTTAAGGTATGGGTTCAGAACTTCCAATAATGAAGCAGAACATGAGGCATTACTCGTCGAAATGAAGTTGGCAAAATCGATGGCCACATAGCCCTAGATACGTACAGCAACTCGCAGCTAGTGGTAAATCAGATGAACGGTAAGTTTGAGGCTCGAGGGGAGAAGATTGCTCGATACCTTGAGAAGGATAGAGAACTTGTCCTTGCATTCAGAATGTTCCGGATAACTCAGGTTCCTCGAGCAACGAACTCGAAAGCTGATGCTCTAGCCTGACTCGCATCATCTCGGTAGACTGAGCCAACCCAAGCTGTCTACCTCGAGACTCTCATCGCCTCGAGCATCGATGAAGTACCTGTGCTGCCAGTGATCAGAGGAGAAACTTGGGCAGACCTGATACTTTAATATTTACATGATGGTCAACTTCCTAAGCAGAAAAGTGAAGCTAAAAAACTTATCTCCTACACTTCCCGATACGCAATCATAGATGAACAGTTATACAAAAAAGGTCTTAATATGCCTTATTTGAAGTTTCTCAGGCCTACTGAGTCTAATTATGCCCTTTAGGAGGTCCACAAAGGGATATGCGAGAATCACCTAGGGAGCTGGGCTTTAGCCTTCAAAGTACTATGTCAATGATACTATTAGCCCAAAATGCAGAGAAATGATGCAGCATTAGTCAAGAAATGCAGAAGCTGTCAGCAGTACTCCTCTGTGTCCCACAGGTCGGTGAACCCTCTTACTTCGATCACGAGCCTACTTCTCTTCGCCATGTGGGGAATAGAACTCCTTAGTCATTTCACCGGGGTACTCGGCCAGAGAAAACATCTTATCGTAGTAATACATTACTTCACCAAATGGGTAGAGACAGAACCATTCGCCAGTATAACGGATCGTCAAGCTCGAGGTTTTGTTTGGAAGTCCATAGTGTGTCCATTCGGTATACCTCAAATACTGGTCACGAAAAATGGTAAATAGTTTGACAGTGCCCGATTCAAGGCATTCTGCAAAGAGCTTGGCATCGAATATCGATTCTCTTCCGTAGGATATCCACAGGCTAACGGGTAAGCCGATGTGACCAACATGAACTTCTACAGGGCATCAAGAAAAGATTAGACAAAGCTGACCAACAATGGATCAACCATCTTCCAAACGTACTATGGGCCTATCGAACCACCGCTCGGACCCCAACGGTAGAAATTCCTTTCTTCATGGCATTTGGCTCCGAAGTGGTCATAACTTCAGTGATCGGGGTGCCCTCATTACAAGTAGATAACTTTGAGCGAACTAACAATGAAGAAGCCTTGTGAATGAATGTTGATCTTACTAAAGAAGCTCGGGATAAACCTCATATTCGATTAACCGTCTATCAGCATAGAGTGGCTAGGTACTAAAACTCTCGGGTTCGAGAGAGAAGCTTTAAGCTATATGATCTCATTCTACAAAAAGTTAAGTGTTTAGTCCTCGAGAAACAGGGAAGCTCGTACTAAACTGGGAAGGCCCGTATCGCATCAAAAGAGTTTGTCAAGCTGGCACTTTTGAGCTTAAAGAGTTCAATGGCAAACCTATCCCTTGCACTTGGAACGCAAAGAACCTCCGCAAATTTTAACAATAGTGTACACCCCTTAAGTTCCATGCTTCGCATATGTTGACAATGTAACTTGTAAACGCCTCGGTTATCAATGAAAAAGTACTAAGTTTCAAAAGGCGACAAGGTGAAAGAAAAAACTAGAAATGTCATTAAGTAATTCATTATAAAGAAGAAAAAACTATTACAAAGAAGAAGAAAAAACTACGAATCCTTAGGGGTTGACCTCCCTATTGGGCGCAACCTCCACTGTGGTGCCATTCAGCTGGGCTTTGTTGGATGATTATTTACTTAAATAAATATGCAAATAACCGTTCTAGTTTTACTTGCAAGTGCACAAGGTCTGTGGTAGCATAGTGTGCAAGTGCAAGATCATTTCCACAGGGATTGGTGAATTTCGTTTTAGAATTAGTTTCTTTAAGTTAAAAAGAGAAATAGTAATTTGATTGTGAGTAAATAGAAATAATGAGATCATAGGGCTACGATATCTACCACTAATTATGCTTTCCCACTAACTAAGGTTTCAGTGCTCTAGCCTTATCATGAATATCTAATGGTTGCCAACCTAAGGGCTTGGCCCACACCTTAGGCTATTGATCTCCTTATGCAACGAGTTAGGCATGGTGTATACTCTAACTCTTTTCTCTTTTAAGGGATTCAGCATGGGTGTATACTGAGTTGTTCCTTAAGAGAGCATGAGGGCTGTGGAGATCGGCAACCACACGGGACCTAGGGCTTGGTCCGCTCCCAGTTTCCCATGTTGATTAACCCGGGAATCCGGTGTGGATATCCCTTTTACTAATGTCGAACCCAGGACTCGGTCATCCAAATTGATTCGACTAACCTATCCATACCACATGCATACGTTGATCAGGCACATACATATGAGGAATGTAAATACAAACATGTATTAATCAAGTTAAATATTCTAACAAGGCTATAGCAAAGATATCAATGAATGAATATATGGTAAAGCATAACTAGGGCTTCAATCGAGCCCTATAGGAGTTTAGTTACACATACTAAGTAAAGTAAATATGCTAGACATAATTAAATAAAAACAGAAAACTAAAACCGAAAAAGACTCGGGAGACGAGTCGTCAATTCCTCTCCTAAACTCTCTACTTCGAATCTAGAACAAAAGGTGTGTGTTATGTGTTTTTACAGAGCTATTTATAGGGTCTTCATGGTGTCCCGAAACCCTAATTCCTTTTTGGAGTCAGAAGACTTCTTTCTAATTTTGGCTCTGCTGCCTCTGGAGTGATTGCACTCGAGCGTATGCGGTATGCACTCGAGCCTTCTTCAAGTGCGCTCGTGCTCTTGTGCGCTCGATTTCAAGGGAGGTGCGCTCGAGCGCACCTTGCTGGATGACAGAACTTGACTTTTGCTTCTACAAGCTCCAAATTATTACCTTTTTGTCCAAGTCCTGTGAAAAACACATAAAACACGAAAATGAAGTAAAATCCATAGAAATAGATAAATAAGTTACTCAACAACTACAAATTAAGGGGCTTAAATATGACTATTTAAGCACTTATCAGGCCTGTTTCTTACTTACAGATCCACCCGCCATGGCCCTATCTTCATCCCCCGAGGCAGCAAGCTCGAGGGCCAAGAATTTGACCTGAGGGTAGAGCACCTCAGCCTTCCTCCTAACCTCTAAAAACCCCTTGAAGAACTGGAGTCCAACATCCTCCTCCATGACCTCTTAGTAGGAAGAAGAGTTCTTGAAGCCGGCTAGGGCCTCCTCCATAGCCCTCCTGATGGCCTCCTCCATCTCCTTCCTCAGCCTATTCTCGGAGACCATGACAACATATCTCTTTGCACATGACCTCCTTTTCCTCCATGGCCTCGGCCCTGGCCCGGTTGGCACCCTCTTGACTCAAACAAGCTCTTTCCAAGGAGCCCTGCAGCTGTCATCCAACTTTTGCTGGCATCGGTCACCTCTCACCCATATCCAAGCAGCGGCGCGACAGCATCCTATTCACCACACTCGACTGAAATAAAAAGCAGGAAGATAAGCTATCGTGAAGCAGAAAAAATTTACAAGAAAAATTCCAAGGCAAAAACACTCACCTGGGAGGCCAAGACCTCAGCCATGGAGCAAAGGCCCTCGATAGACTTCCTTGAGAGCTCGATCACATTGCACGGAGGGATCTCTAGGATGAGGTGCTCCAAGCATCCCTGGGGTGACCAAAAACTGAGTCATCCATATTTATGCTCTAGTTAGGCATAAAGACTCTGACCTCAGAAAAAGCCCCCTGGGATGAGGACGAGGGCCATGTTTGCTCGAGCAGAGGTGTGGCAGAGACATCCCTCGGCTCAGATAAGGGCTCGGAGGGGCTCAAGGTCTTCACATCAATAGTGATGGGAGAAGGAGCCTGTGGTCGTTTTCTCGACCCTTGGGCCTATGTAGGCTGCTTCCCAGCTTGAACAGCCCTCATCCTCTCTTGGGCCATCTTCTTTACCCTCTCCTTGGATTTGGTTGTAGCTTCCATCTTAGCTCAAAAAAAAAACAAGTATTAATAACTAGAAACAAAAAAATTATGAAATTATAAAAATATAAGCACCTAAGTATATACCACTCTCTAAGGTCCCCTCAGGACAAAGAGGGAAGAGGTCGCGCTTTGCCAGCTCCTTGTTGTCATACAAGACCCTCATGCCAATGGACGCGACAACCATAGCCTTAAGTGTCTCTTGCTCACGGTGCAGGAGGTGTAGTTTATTGCACTTCCATGCATGGTCCAAACTCCAAGACAGTGGAACGTTGAAGTTTTTCTCACTTTAGACGTAGAAGAAGACTTTCTTCCACTACTTGATGGAGGTGAGTTTCTTCTTCAACAGCCCCTTCCTAGCTTTGGAGCTAATCATGACACACCTATGCTGGCCGTGCTTGCTAATTTGGAAGTGGACTTTAAAAACATTCATGTTCATTAGCCCTTACACATCCCAGCAAACACAGATGAACACCATGATTAGACGCACAAAGTTAGGCACCAGTTGGCACATCACTATGTTGAAGAACCTTAGCACCGAGCAAAGGAAATGGTGGAGTAGGAATCTAAGCCAGACCCTCATGTACTATTTATAGACACATATCTAGTTAGGTACTTAGCTTAAAAGGACATCACAAGCCCTTTCCCTAACACCAGTGTTCCTTAGGGTGTACTCTTCTGAAATACGGTACATGCGCCTAATGACCTCGAGCTCCCCGTCCTCCAACTTATTTGGTACATAATTTATCGCAAATGGCCACTACACCCTCTCTTCCACCCTCATATCTCTCTCAGCGTGGCTAAAATATTATCTACCTCATCCTCATCCTCAGAAGAAGAATCCTCTTCTTCTTCCCTAGCCCTATAGGGAACCATTGCCAATGGTCCCTCCCAAGTGTTGTAACTCTATGAGGTTTCACCCTCACTAGAGGCTCAGTCCAGACCCATAGCCTCGTTCAAGTCCCTAGATAGTTCTTGGATGTCCTTACTACCACTAGGCCTATCATGATAATTATCTACTGAAGACATTATAAAGATGGGAAAGGGAAAACTCACCAAAGGTAGATCCCCATGGCAACTCCAAGCACTTCAAACCCAAAGGCACTCCAAATGCTTCAAACCTGAAGGTAGATCCCTCATTGCTCACACCTCGATCCTCCCCATGATAAAAAGCTCTCAAACTCTAGTAGACCTTGAGGGCTCTAAATTTCGGACTGACTCTGAGGACTCTCAAAATTTCTCTCTGAATGTAAATGAAGTGAAGTGAAGTGAAGAAATAATAGGAAACTCCTCTCTTATATAAAAGCTTGGGCATGATTAACGATGAAAATTAACTCTTCCCCAACTATAAAGACACGACACCTTACATAACTGAGGTGCTATTACACACCCCAATGCTGCTAAATGCGTACCATCAAGGTCATGCGTCACCGTTACACTCCCCAAAATGACAGCGCACCCCACAACATTAAATGAACCAACATTTAATGTTCTAAAATGGCCCAACACTCCAGCAATAAGTGTCTCCACAGAGGATTTTGGAACAGCCCAAAGGCTTCTCTATGAGCCCTAAAGCAAAAAAGTCTTCTATGGGCCCAAAGCAAAAAAAAAAAAAAGACTTCTATGAGCCCAAGAAATCATGCAGGCCCACTCATCGTAGAAGATCTCCAAGGCCGAGCATTTTGACTACTGCTCAAATGCTCAGTCCCATATCTCAAAGGCTGAGCATTTTGACTACTCTAAAAATGCTCGATCCCACATCTTCAAGGCCGAGCATTTTGATTGCTGCTAAAATGCTTGGTCCCATGTCTCCAAGGCTGAGCATTTTGACAGCTGCTCAAAATGCTCGGTCCCACATCTTCAAGACCGAGCATTTTGATTGTTGCTAGAATGCTTGGTCCCATGTCTCCAAGGTTGAGCATTTTGACAGCTGCTTAAATTCTCAGTCCTAGTTCTCCAAGGTCGAGCATTTTGACTGTTGCTCAAATGCTCAGTCCCACGTCTCCAAGCCCAAAAATTTTGACTGCTACTCAAATGATCGGCCCCATGTCTCCAAAGCTGAGGTTTTTTACTACTGCTCTAATGCTCGGTCACGTGTCTCAAAGGTAGAGAATTTTGACAGTTACTCAAATACTTGGTCCCATGTCTCTAAGGATGAGCATTTTGACTGTTGCTCAAATGCTCGGTCCCACGTCTCCAATGCCAATAATTTTGACAATTATTCAAATACTTGGTCCCATGTCTCTAAGGATGAGCATTTTGACTGCTGCAAGACCGAGCATTTTGACTGCTTCTCAAATGCTCGGTCTCATATCTCCAAGGTCGAGCATTTTGATTACTGCTTAAATGCTAGGTCTCACATCTCCAAGGTCGAGCATTTTAACTACTGCTCAAATGCTCGGTCTCATGTCTCCAAGGCTAAGCATTTTGACTACTGCTCAAATGCTCGGTCCCACGTCTCTAAGGCTGAGCATTTTGACTGCTCCTCAAATGCTCGGTCCAACATTTCCAAGGCAGAGCATTTTGACTGCTCCTGAAATGTTTGGTCCCATGTCTCCAAGGTCGAGCATTTTGACTACTACTCAAATGCTCGGTCATACTTCTCCAAGGTCGAGCATTTTGACTACTGCTCTAATGCTCAGTCCCATGTCTCCAAGGCCAAGCATTTTGACTGTTGCTCAAATGTTCGATCCTATATCTCCAAGGCTGAGCATTTTGACTGATGTTTAAATGCTTTTCCCATGTCTATAAGGCAGAGCATTTTGACTGCTTCTTGTTGCAAATCACCTCAAGATGCCCAAGTGGTGATCTTCCAAAAACCCAAGTCTAGAATGACTTGTAATGAACTGAAACCAACAAATCAAAGAAAGAACACAAGCAATTGTTATCGAGGTTCGGTAAATGCCTACGTCCCTATGAGCTACTCTGAGCTCTCTGCACTAAATCAATGAGTTCTTACAATTACTGCAACACCTCCTCAAGAACCCTCTTATTCTTGATACATGAAAAAAGAGAAAAGAAAGAGATAAGAACTAAGTGTTTCCCTGGAATTTTCCCCAAGAAAATTCCAATTACAAAGCCCTTGAACCCCTCTTCTTGTATGCTTTCTCTTAATCCCAACCACTCTTGAATGAGATCTATTCTAGTGCCTCTCTTGTGTTTTATGTCTTTGCACTCTCACACTTGCACTTGAATTCTCTTGTATAATGATCTTATTTCACTATTATGATTGAAGCTAGATGACTTTTTATATAGTGCACCAACTTCTTGAACCAATCTTGAAGTCAATCTCAACCCTTAGATCTTGAGGACCAATCGATCATAGCCCTCCAACAAGTTTAAGTGATCCTGTGTATTTTAATCAAGCCCCACACACTAGGAGAAGAGTGTTGATAATTGGTATCAGGTGTGCCTGGTGTCGCGGCTTAGAACAGGGTTGGCCGAGGCGCATAACAGGGCACACAACCTCCAGGTGCTGGGAGCCGTGGCGCACACCTGGGCAAGGCTTCTCCAGAACTTCTTTCATGTTGGAGGCCAGGGCGCACACCTCCTGGGCTGCGACGAACACTTGTATCTAAAACTAATTTTTCTCTCCTTAGTTCTTAGACAAATCCCAACAATCTCTACCTTTGTCTAAGCAACTAAACTCGAACCCATTGTGCAGAGAACTCAGGATCTAAACTCAACTTGAGTCACCATATCAACTGACTCCAATCCTAAGAAATCCAAGGCAATGATTGAACTTGTTTAGAGGTAGAACTTTAGTACCTAAATCTACAGGATTTTCTTCCGTGGCCACCTTGTCCATATGAATGCATCCTTCCGTAACATTTTCCCAAATGAAATGGTACCGAACATCCATATGCTTTGTCCTCTCATGGAACACCAGATTTTTGCACAAATGCAATGCACTTTGGCTATCCGAATACACCACCACCTGCTCTTTTAGGCCCTTCAACTCTTACAACAACCCTTTGCACCACATAGCCTCCTTAATGGCTTCCGTAGCCGCTATGTACTCAACCTCGGTTATTGAGAGTGCTACCACTGGCTGCAACTGAGCCTTCCAACTTATACAACATCCATTTAAGTTGAAGAAGTAGGAGGTAATCGATATTCTTTTATCCCAGTCTGCTCTATAGTCCGAATCAGCATAACCCTCTAGACAGATGAACTTACCCCTCTTCTCATAAACTAGCCCTATATTTGGGCTTCCCTTCAAGTACCTCAGCAACCACTTCATCCCAAGCCAATACTCCTTTCCGGGATTACTCATAAACCTACTGAGAATACTTATTGCATGAGCAATGTCGGGTCTAGTGCTTACCATGGTGAACATTACAGATCCAACCGCACTAGAGTAAGGAATCTTTTCCATTTCCTTCTTCTCCTCATCTATTCTAGGACATTGATCGCTGGAGAACTTGAAATGACTAGCAAGGGGAACCTTCACTGGTTTGCTATCTTCCATAGAAAACTTAGATATCATCTTTTCTATGTAGGAATACTGAGAAACCTTCAACCTGTTTCTCTCCCTTTCCCGGATTATGCTCATCCCAAGGATCTTCTGTGCATGGCCAAGATCATTCAGCTCAAACTCTGAACTGAGTTGAGACTTCAACTTTTCTATCCTCTCCCTGCTGTTCCCAACCAACAGCATATCATCGACATAGATGAGGATAATCACCATTTCCTCCACCTTGTGCCCTTTGTAGTACAAGCACGAATTATAGTAGCTCCTCATGAAACCCAAGCTAGTTACAAAGTTATCGAACCTTTTATTCCATTTCCAAGGTGATTGCTTCAGGCCATAGAGAGATTTCTTCAATTGGCACACCAAATCTCCCTTTATTCTTTCCTCATAGCCTTCGGGTTGCCTCATGTAGATGGTCTCATTAAGCTCTCCATATAAGAACGCTGTCTTCACATCCATTTGCTTGATTTCCCAATTAAATTGGACCACCATTGCTAACACTATCCTTATTGTCTTGTATTTCACAACCGGTGAGAATATTTCGGTGAAATCTATGCCTTTTCTTTGTGTGAACCCATTCGCCACTAGCCTAGCCTTATACCGGACTTCATCCCTTGGAATGTTCCCTTCTTTGATCTTGTAAATCCATTTACAATCCAAAACTCTATGTTTTTCTAGTTTGGGAACCAATTCCCAAGAGTTGTTCTTCCTCAAAGAATCCATTTATTCCTCCATAGTTAGCTGCCATTATGACGAATCCTTATATTCCATGGCATCCGATGTAGGTTTCTGGTTCAACCCCTCCTTCTGAATAAGGAGTTGCTACATTAACATCTGCAAAACCATATCTCAAAGGTGGTCTGACCACCCTTCTTTCCTTGTCCCTTGTGAGCTGATAATCATTCTGATTTGTTGCATAATCCCTTTCTAGTTCAACCTCCTCTTGAGTGTCATGAGCTTTGCCTTCATTAATGGGCTCTACCTGGTCCGAACTCTCTTGCCTTCCTTACTCTGCCTGAACTGAATTTTCCTTGATGCTATGCTCCACAAATACCGGGCTGGTTTGCCCACTATCCCCTACAGGGTTAGTTTTCTCCAAATAGGGAAATAATAATACATTAAAAATGACATCCCTACTTATTATGAGTTTTGTTCTTTTTAGTTCTAAGGACCACAACCTATACCCCTTAACCCCATCACCATATCCTAGAAACACACATTTTCTAGACTTTGGGCTAAGTTTATCATCCTTTTGATGTGCAAACGCAGCACATCCAAAAGTCTTAAGGTTGCTTAACTCAGGGGGTTTCTGTTGGTATTTGTCTAAGGTTTAAACATAGTTTACACATGGTTAAGGTTTAAACAAAAGGTGGAAGAGTGAAGTTTAGCATGTTAAAGGAGTGCACACAAGTGTGCGCGACACTTTGGAGCAAGGCAAAGGAAGACACACTAGTGTGTGCGCTTTAGCACACAAGCTGGAAAATGTGTGCACACCAGTGTATACACAGCTGAGAGAGGGCCAGCATCAGTGTGCGTCACACCTCTCCCTCACCAGCGCTGCACCGCCCAGCAAGCGATGAAAAGGGTGTTTTCCTAGTGCCGCACCGTCCCTTTTTCAGTGCCTAGGCGCTAGGCACATTAATGCACACATGGACAACTTGTTTCAGCCTCTTGTTAAGTACATGGGTGCAAGGTTAAAGTGCATAGCATCACTTAGGATTGATGGAGGGCCATGGTTGATTGGTCATTAAGATCTAAGGGTGGAGAATGACACTCAAGATTGAACAAGAAGTTGGTGCACTATATAAAAGGTCACCTAGGCTCAATCTCATATAGAATGTAATGTGAAAGACATTGTGACAAGACACAAGAGTGTGTGTGAATGAGAGAATTGTGTGAGAGTGCAAAGACACAGATATACAATAGGGACTCATTAGAGAGGTTGGTTGTAAAGAGAGAGATTTATATAGAAAGTGATTAGGTCTTTCTTGTTCTCTTCTTTGTTCCTTTAAGAACTTATGGATTCTTGAAGAGGGGTTGCTGTATTATAAAGAACCATTGAAATTTAGTGCAGAGAGTTTGGAGGAACTCACGGGGACGTAGGCTATTGCCGAACCTCGATAACAAATCGTTTGTCTTCTTTTCTTTCTTACTTTCGTGTGCTGTTTCTTTTATTTACAAGTCATTCTAGACATGGGTGTTTAGAAGATCACCACCTAGGCATCTTGTTAAGGTGATTTTCAACAGTGGTATTAGAGCTTGCACAGCTGGGTAACGGAGCAAGAAGATAAGGTGTCGGAACAAGACTCTAAGAATCAGAGGTCAACTTCTTGGGTGATTCAAGGACGGAGTAAAGATCAAGATCAGATCGTGTTCTTGAGGGTGATTCAAGAACAGTGTTAAGATCCATCTTTGATCATGTTCTTGAGGTTGAAGAAAGCATTTGTGGGTATTGCATAAATCTGGGATCTTGTTCGTAAAGATGGCTTCAAATTTCGTGGTTAAGAAGTTTGATGGAAAGGGAGATTTTTCCCTGTGGAAGCAAAAGATCAAGGCGGTTCTAGTGCAATAGAAAGTGGACTTGGCTCTTGGAGAAGATAATGCTTTTCCAGCAAGTGTCACAGAGGACCAGTGGATTGAGATAAAGAAGATGGCTTACAGCACCATCTTCTTGCACATGTCAGATAATGTCACAAGGGAGTGCGGAGACTCGGAAGATCCAGCTGTAATTTGGAAGAAACTAGATGAGTTGCTTCTTGCCAAAACTCTCCCGGATAAGAGGCATCTTCGTAAACGAATCTTTGCTTTTAAATTTGATCCGAATAAAGAGTTGCAAAATAATCTTGATGCCAAGATAAGGAGTGCATCAAGTGGTAAAGGGCTATTCTTTAAAAAAAGGCCAGCAATTCGGTATGGCAGCAACCATGGCTACTACCGGGACAGAGATAGAAGAGAGAGCCATGGGAGAGTGCACAGCAACATACATGGCTACTACCGGGATAGAGAAAGATGAGAGAGCCATGAGAGAGTGCACAGCAACATACATGGCTACTACCGGGACAGAAGTAGAGGAGAGAGCCATGGGAGAATGCACAACAACATGCATGGCTACTACCGGGACAGAGGTAGAAGAGAGAGCCATGGGAGAGTGCACAGCAACATACATGGCTACTACCGGGACAGAGGTAGAGGAGAGATTTATGGGAGAATGCACAACAACATGCATGGCTACTACCGGGATAGAGGTAGAGGAGAGAGCCATGGGAGAGTGCACAACAACATGTATGGCTACTACCGGGACAGAGGTAGATGAGAGAGCCATGGGAGAGTGCACAACAACATGCATGGCTACTATTGGGATAGAGGTAGAGGAGAAAGACATGGGAGATGTTTCTACTGCCATAAAGAGGGTCATGTCAAGAAAGAATACAAGAAGAAGATGAGGGATAGAGGAGGAAGCCATACCAAGAATGGAGAGGCTTTGGTTGCCAAGACAGAACAGCAAGATAGTGATGTTCTTATTGAGTGCTCAAGTGTGAGCAAGGGGCAAGAAGGCAGCAAAAAATGGATCTTGGATTTCGAGTGCACTAATCACATGTGCCCTCACCGGAGTTGGTTTAAGAATTTCAAGAAAACCAATGATGAAAGGGTTTTCTTGGGGAATGATATTTCTTACCAAGTGAGGGGCACGAGAGATATCCAGGCGAGGATGTTTGATGGAATGACAAGGCTGCTGAAAAATGTGAGATATCTCCCATATTTGAGGAGGAATTTGATCTCATTGGGGCAGCTAGATTCCATAGGATACACATGCAAGATAGAGGGAGGAAAGATCAAGGTAGCCAAGTGATCTTTGGTAATGATCAAAGCAGCAATGAGGGATGGTCTCTATGAGATGATTGGAGACATGGAGATTAAGGATCAAGCAGCAAGCTTGATGGATGAGATGGATGAGGCAGCCCTTTGGCACACTCGCTTGGGACATATGAGCGAAGAGGGCCTGCAAGTTTTCAGCAAGGATGGCCTACTTGGTGGAAACAAAGTAGAGGAACTTGATTTCTGTGAGTGTTGTGTTCTTGAGAAGCAACATCGGGTCAGCTTCAACACCAGAGTGCACAAGTCTAAGGGTATTCTTGACTACATTCATACAGACCTTTGGGGACCAACAAAGACACCAACACAGGTAGGTAACTTTTACTTTTTGTCTTTAATTTATGATTATTCAAGAAAGGTTTGGGTTTATTTGGTTAAAAATAAATTAGATGCTTTGAATAAGTTAGTGGTGTAGAAAAGACTGGTAGAGACTTAAATATGCAGGGTAGTTAAGGGGATAAGAACTGATAATGGCTTATAAACTTTTAACCAAGAACTTGATCAATTCTGTAGGTTACGTGGGATTCTAAGACATAGGACGGTTGTGAAAATGTCTCAGCAAATTAGAGTTGCTGAGAGGATGAATAAAACCCTTATGGAAAAGGTTAGGTGCATTTAAATGGATCCGGATTACCCAAATTTTTTTGGGGGGAAGCGGTGTCTACTGCTGCGTATTTAGTCAATAGATCACCTTTTAGGATTGTGTACCATAAGACTCCCGAGGAGATGTAGAATGGAAAACCCCCTGAGTTGGATAACCTTAGGCCTTTTGGGTGTGCTGTGTTTGCACATCAAAAGGATGATAAGCTTAGCCCAAGATCTAGAAAATATGTGTTTCTAAGATATGGGGAAGGGGCTAAGGGGTATAAGTTGTGGTCCTTAAAAAAGAAGGGCATGAAACTTATTATAAGGAGGGATGTTATTTTTAATGAATTGTTATTTCCATACTTGGAGAAAACTAACCCTGCAGGGGCTAGTAAGCAAACCAGTTTGGTATTTGTGGAGCATAGCATCAAGGAGAATTCGGTTCAGGTAGAGCAAGGAAGGCAAGAGGGTTTGGACCAAGTAGAGCCCATTGATGAATGCCAAGCTCAGGGCACTCAAGAGGAGGCTGAACTAGAAGAAGTTGATGCAGCAAGTCAGAATGACTACCAGCTCACAAGGGACTGAGAAAGGAGGGTGGTGAGACCACCTTATGGTTTTGCGGATGTTGTGGATGTAGCAGCTCCTTGGATAGAAGGAGAGATGAGTGAACAAGATACTTACATTGATGCCATGGGATGTAAGGATTCGCCAAGATGGATGCTAGCTATGAAGGAAGAAATGGATTCTTTGAGGAAAAACAACTTCTGGGAATTGGTGCACATTTCGGGAAATCAGAGAGTTGTGGATTGTAAGTGGACTTACAAGATCAAAGAAGGGTACCCTCCAGGAGATGAAGTCCAGAATAAGGCTAAGCTGGTGGCAAATGGGTTCACAAGAAGAAAAAACATAGATTTCACAGAAACTTTTTCACCTGGACACAAGGTAGAGAAGATGGTGAGTATCTTCATCTATATCATTGATGTGCTATTGGTTTGGAACAGCAAGAAGAGGATGAAAAGGATTACATCTCAACTTAGTGAGGAGTTCGAGAGGAAGGATCTCAGCCTTACACAAAAGATCCTTGGGATGTGTATAATCCAAGAAAAGGAGAGAAACTGGTTAAGGGTTTCTTGGGCAATGGGTGTTCTCAGTAGATTTATGAGTAGTCCCGAAAAGAAGCATTGGCTTGGGATAAAGTGGTTGTTGAGGTACTTAAAGGCTCAATGGTAGCCGGTGGTAGCACTCATAACAACCAGGGCAGAATGCATAGCGGCTACGGAAGCCATAAAGGAGGCTATGGGGTGCAAAGGGTTATTGGATGAGTGAGAGGTCCTAAAAGAGCAGGTGGTGGTGTCTTCGGATAGCCAAAGTGCATGGAACTTGTGGAGGAATCTGATGTTCCATGAGGGGACAAAGCATATGGATGTTCGGTATCATTACATTCCATAAAATGGTATGAAAAGATGCATTCATGTTGACAAGAAGACCACGTAGGAAAGTCCTGCAGATTTAGGCACCAAGGTTCTACCTCTAAGAAGGTCCAATCATTGTCTTGGACTTCTTAGGAATAGATTCAGTTGAATGATGACTCAAGATGAGTTTGGATCTTGAAGTTCTCTACACAATGGTTCGGGTTTAAACGCTTAGACAAAGGTAGAGATTGTTGGTATTTGTCTAAGGTTTAAATATGGTTTAAACATGGTTAAGGTTTAAACAAAAGGTGGAAGAGTGAAGTTCAGCATGTTAAAGGAGTGCACACAAGTGTGCGCAGCACTTCGGAGCAAGGCAAAGGAAGGCACACTAGTGTGTGCGCTTCAGCACACAAGCTGGAAAATGTGTGCGCACAGCTGAGAGAGGGCCAGCATCAGTGTGCGCTGCACCTCTCCCTCACCAGCGCTGCACTGTCTAACAAGTGATGAAAAGAGTGTTTGCCTAGCGCCACACCGCCCCTTCTTCAGTACCTAGGCACTAGGCACACTGATGCACACATGGATAGCTTGTTTCAGCCTCTTGTTAAATGCGTGGGTGCAAGGTTAAAATGCACAACATCACTTAGGATTGATAGAGGGCCATAGTTGATTGGTCATCAAGATCTAAGGGTGGAGAATGACACTCAAGATTGAACAAGAAGTTGGTGCACTATATAAAGGGTTACCTAGGTTCAATCTCATATAGAATGTAATGTGAAAGACATTGTGACAAGACACAAGAGTGTGTGTGAATGAGAGAACTGTGTGAGAGTGCAAAGACGCAGACATACAAGAGGGACTCATTAGAGAGGTTGGTTGTAAAGAGAGAGATTTGTATAGAAAGTGATTAGGTCTTTCTTGTTCTCTTCTTTGTTCCTTCAAGAACTTGTGGATTCTTGAAGAGGGGTTGTTGTATTGTAAAAAACCATTGAGATTTAGTACAGTGAGTTCGGAGGAACTCACGGGGACATAGGCTATTGCCGAACCTCGATAACAAATCACTTGTCTTCTTTTCTTTCTTGCTTTTGTGTGTTGTTTCTTTTCTTTACAAGTCATTCTAGACTTGGGTGTTTAGAAGATCACCACCTGGGCATCTTGTTAAGGTGATTTCCAACAGTTTCCCACTCCACATCTCATCGGGAGTCTTAAGGTCTAAAGCCCTAGAGGGTGATCTATTAACTAAATATGCAGCAGTAGACAAAGCTTCCCCCAAAAAACATTTTGGTAAACCGGACCCAATTAACATGCACCTAACCTTTTCCATAAAGGTCTTATTCATCCTCTCAGCAACTCCATTTTGCTGAGGGGTTTTTACAACCATTCTATGTCTTAGAATCCCATTTAACTCATAGAATTTATCAAAATTCTTATTAAAAAATTCTAAGCCATTATCGGTTCTTAACACCTTAACTACCCTGCCTGTTTGAGTCTCCAACAACTTTTTCCACACCACAAATTTATTCAAAGCATTTGATTTATTTTTAAGCAAATAAACTCAAACCTTTCTAGAATAATCATCAATTAAAGACAAAATGTAAAGATTACCTCCCTGTGTTGGTGTTTTTGCTGGCCCCTAAAAATCCACATGAATGTAGTCAAGAATGCCCTTAGACTTGTGCACTCCGGTGTTGAAGCTGACCTAATATTGTTTCCCAAGAACGCAACATTCGCAGAAAGCAAGTTTCTCTACTTTGTCACCATCAAGTAAACCATTCTTGCTGAGAACTTGCAGCCCCTTTTCGCTCATATGTCCCAAGATTGTGCCAAAGTACTGCCTTATCTATCTCAGCCATCAAGCTTGCTGCTTGATTCTTGATTTTTATCTCTCCAATCATCTCATAGAGACCATCTTTTATTGCTGCTTTGATCACTATCAAAGATCCTTTGGTTACCTTGATCTTTCCTCCCTCTACTTTGTATGTGTACCCCATGAAATCTAGCTACCCCAATGAGATCAAATTTCTTCTCAAATCTGGAAGATACCTCACATTTCGGAGCAGCCTTGTGACTCCATCAAACATCCTCAATTGGATGTCTCTTATCCCTCTCACTTGGCAAGAAGTATCATTCCCTAAGAAAACCTTTCCATCATTGGTTTCCTTGAAATTCATGAACCAATCCCTGTAAGGGCATATGTGATAAGTGCACCCAAAATCCAGGATCCATTTTTTGCTGCCTTGCCTCCTGCTCACATTTGAGCACACAACAAGAACATCATCTTACTGTTCTCCTTTGGCAACCGAAGCCTCTCCATTGTTGGTATGGCTTCTTCCTCTCTCATCCCACAAATGACCCTCCTTATTGCAGTAGTAGCATCTCTTTCCTCCAAATCTCAGTTTGGAGTGCGCTCTCCTATGGCTCTGCCCTCTACCCTTTAGTTTATCTCGGTAGTTGCCATGGATGCTACTGCCATTCCGAGTTGCTGGCCTTCCTCTAACGAACAACCCTTCTCCACTTGATGCTTCCCTCATCTTGGCGTTGAAATCATGAGCCCTTATAGCATTGATCACAATTTCCTTGGTTAGTGTATCTCTTCCATATTCAATAGCATTAATCAAACTTTCAAAATAATCAGGAAGAGAATTCAATAACATAACAACCAATTATTCATCTGGGAATGTTATACTACAACTAGCCAAATCTTGAACTAGTTTATTAAACATATCGAAATCAATATTTGTTTCTTGTGTAAATATTTGAAATTAAAATTTGGGTAATTGGAAAATATGATACTTGTTTAGACATTGGAGTATTTGCTATGTATAATTTTACACACCAGTAGTAATTAGAATGAACATTTTATGACTATATATTTTACAATTATACTATAAATATTTATACACTATTTTATATTCAATAAATATAAAATATATAATTATATATTTGACCGGGTTATTGATTTGGGTCGGGTTGAAAATTTTGAACCCATGACCCAACCCAAGCCACCGGGTTCAAAATATTTTCAACCCAACCCAATCTCTAAAAAGACATAACCCAACCCAACCCATTATATCGGTTTGGGTCGGGTTCACAGGTCAACCGAGTTCTATGCTCACGCCTAATCACATCCATCAATTTGATAGCATCCAAGGCACTTTCCAATCGAAGAAACCTATCTATAACCTCTTGAAGGTGATTTAGATTACCAAAAATATCTACAACTAAACTGTTAGGAAAGAGCAAGTCATGACCGGTAATTTGTTCATTGTGCCATCTAACATCCAAGAAAAATACCTCACCACTGCAAATTATCTAAGTGGAGTTCAACAAAATAAGTATTATGTGCAACAAGATGGTTTTCCAAACATGTGAACTGTACCAAGGCGGCGACAAGTGCCCACTAGGATTTTCGTATTTTTGCCTCATACAAACTGTCCAGAAAGATATACCATGGATAAAACTCCAAGCTAATTTTGCTTGCAAAGAAGCATGGACCTGTTTTAGACTTTTCATCCCCAAGCCCCAGTCCTTATAAGGTTTACAGAATGTCTCCCAAGTGATCCAATTATGCTTTTTGTTAACACTATGATTCCAAAAGAAAGTTGCAAACATCTTTTAAAGCTTCTGCAAAAGGACTCCCAGAACAAAAACCACAGAAAGTGTATGAATTGGAATAGACCCAAGAACACTTTTTATCAATGTTAGCTTTCCACCCAGTGACAAAAATTTAGCCTTCCATTGCAATAATTTCCTCCTGATTTTATCCTCCAAATATAAGAAATACCTCCCATAAGACCAACCTTTGAAAAGAGAGACTCCCAAATATTGAACAGGCAATGAGCATGGGACAATGAAGACCATTGCTTCATGAAACTCACCCTAGCGAAACTAAATTTCTTACTCTCTATAAAAGAACTCTTCGCCTAATTTACACATTGGCCAGAAACTTCTTCATAGGACTTCAAAATTTGTGTACAAGCATCAACAGATCTTTTGGTACCCTTCAGAAAAATCAGCATATCATCAGCAAACAATAAATGAGAGATACCTGTGGCAACCCCCGAAACACTATACCGACTAATCAAACATAGGTCTATCTGGTGATTCAGATTCCTAGAAAAAAATATCCCTTGCTAGAATAAACAACAGAGGAGAAAGACGATCACCTTGTCTCAAACCCCTTGAAGATGTAAAAAACCCATGCTGAGATCCATTTAACGTAACCGAATACCACACATTCGAGATACATCAAAAAATAAAGTCACACCAAGTTTTAGAAAACCCAAATTTTCTAAAAGTGTTCAAAAGAAAACCCCACTCCATTCTATCATAAGCTTTAGACATATCTATCTTGAATACCACATTTGGCCCTTAAGCATTCTTATCAATATATTTTATCATTTTATAGGCCATAACAATATGCTCATGAATACTACGCCCCACAACAAATCCATCTTGTTCTGTAGAAATCAAGTTTGGAAGCAATGAAGCTAACTTAGTTTCCAGTATTCTTGAGATAGTTTTGTACATGAATGTATATAGAGTGATAGGCCACAACTCAAATAAGGACTTAGTGTTATCCACTTTTGGAAGTAAACCAAGTTTGTTCAGATAAATGATTTTGGAAGGGCTCCACCACGGAAAAAATCCTACACTGCATCAACTACATCTACACCAATAACATCCCAACAATTCCGAAAAAAAAATGACTAGTAAACCCATTAACCCCCGGGTCACTATCAGGATCAAGCTTCGTAACTGCTCCATAAATCTCCTCCCTATTTGGTATAGTACATAACTGACTATTTTGTGCTTCAATCAATTATAGAACACACTACAACAAATAAACTAAGGAAGCCTTGTAATGAATGAATTGTAATGAACCGAAATAAACCAATCAAAGAAGGAACACAAGCAATTGTTATCGAGGTTCGGCAAATGCCTACGTCCCCGTTAGCTACTCCAAGCTCTCTGCACTAAATCAATGAGTTCTTACAATTACAGCAACACCTTCTCAAGAACCCTCTTGTTCTTGATACATGAAAGAAAAAAAAAGAAAGAGATAAGAATTAAGTGTTTCCCTAGAATTTTCCCCTAGAAAATTTCAATTACAAAGCCCTTGAACCCCTCTTCTTGTATGCTCTCTCTCAATCCCAGCCATTCTTGAATGAGATCTCTTCTAGTGCCTCTATTGTGTTTTGTGTCTGTGCACTATCACATTTGCACTTGAACTCTCTTGTATGATGATCTTATCTCACTATTATGATTGAAGCTAGATGGCCCTTTATATAGTGCACCAACTTCTTGAGCCAATCTTGAAGCCAATCTCAACCCTTAGATCTTGAGGACCAAATAATCATAGCCCTCCAACAAGTCTAAGTGATCCTGTACGTTTTAATCAAGCCCCACGCACTAGGAGAAGAGTGCTGATAATTGGCATCAGGTGTGCCTAGCGCCACGGCCCAGAACAGGGCTGACAACGATGCACAACAGAGCACACAACCTCCAAGTGCTGGGCAAGGCTTCTCCAGAACTTTTTTCATGCTGGAGTCCGTGACGCACACCTCATGGACCGCAGCGCACACCTGTATCTGAAGCTGAATTTTTCTCTCTTTAGTTCTTAGACAAATCCTAACATTTCTCAAATGCTCAGTCCCACGTCACCAAGGCCGAGCATTTTGACTGTTGCACAAATGCTTGATCCCATGTCTCCAAGGCTGAACATTTTGACCGCTGCTCAAATGCTCGGTCCCACTTCTCAAAGGTCAACCATTTTGACTACTGCTCAAATGCTCGGTCCCATATCTCCAAGGTTGAGTATTTTGACAGCTGCTAAAATACTCAGTCCCATATCTCCAAGGTTGAGCATTTTGACTACTGCTCAAATGCTCAGTCCCATGTCTCTAAGGCCAAGCATTTTAGTTGTTGCTCAAATGCTTGGTCATGTGTCTCCAAGGCCGAGCATTTTGACTGCTTTTCAAATGCTCTGTCTGATGTCTACAAGGCTGAGCATTTTGATTGCTGCTCAAATGCTCAGTCCCATGTCTCCAAGGTCAAGCATTTTGACTGCTGCTCAAATGCTCGATCCCACATCTCCAAGGCCGAGCATTTTGACTGCTGCTTAAATGCTAGGTCCCATGTCTCCAAGGCCAAGCATTTTGACTATTGCTCAAATGTTAGATCCCATGTCTCCAAAGCTGAGGTTTTTTAATGCTGCTCTAATGCTCAGTCTCCAAGGTCGAGAATTTTGATAGCTGCTCAAATGCTCGGTTCCATATCTCTAAGGCTAAGCATTTTGACTGCTGTTCGAATGCTCGATCCCATGTCTCCAAGACCGAGAAATTTATTTGCTGCTCAAATGTTCGATCCCACGTTTCCAAGGTCGAGAATTTTGACTGCTGCAAGGCCAAGCATTTTAACTACTGCTCAAATGCTCAGTCTCACCTTTCCAAGGTCGAGCATTTTGACAGCTGCTTAAATGCTCGGTCCCACGTCTCCAAGGACCAGCATTTTGATTGCTGTTCAAATGCTCGGTCCCACGTCTCCAAGGACCAGCATTTTGATTGCTGTTCAAATGCTCGGTCCCATGTCTCTAAGGCCGAGCATTTTGATAGTTGCTTAAATGCTCGGTCCCATGTCTCTAAGGCCGAGAATTTTGACTGTTGCTCAAATGCTCGGTTCTATATCTCTAAGGCCATGCATTTTGATTGCTGCTCAAATGCTCGATCCCACGTCTCCAAGGCCGAGAATTTTATTTGTTGCTCAAATGTTCGGTCTCACATTTCCAAGGTCGAGAATTTTGACTGCTCCAAGGCCAAGCATTTTAACTATTGCTCCAATGCTCAGTCTCAACTCTCCAAGGTCGAGCATTTTGATTGCTGCTGAAATGCTTGGTCCCACTTCTCCAAGTTCGAGCATTTTGATTGCTGCTGAAATGCTCGTTCCCACATCTCTGATGCCGAGCATTTTGACTACTGCTCAAATGCTCGGTCCCATGTCTCCAAGACCGAGCATTTTGACCGCTGCTAAAATGCTCGGTCTCATGTCTCCAAGGCCGAGTATTTTGACTGCTACTTAGATACTCGGTCTCATGTCTCCAAAGTTGAGCATTTTGACTACTACTCAAATGCTCGGTCCCACGTCTTAAAGGCCAAGCATTATGACTGTTGCTTAAATGCTCAGTCTCATGTCTCCAAAGCCGAGCATTTTGACTGTTGCTAAAATGCTCGGTCCCATGTCTACAAGGCTGAGCATTATCACTGCTACTCAAATGCTTGGTCCCACGTCTCCAAGGTCGAGCATTTTGACTACTGCTTAAATACTCGGTCCCACATCTCCAAGGTCGAGCATTTTGACTACTGCTCAAATGCTCGGTCCCATTTCTCCAAGACCGGGCAGTTTAACTGCTGCTCAAATGCTCGATCCCATATCTCCAAGGTCGAGCATTTTAACTGCTGCCCAAATGCTTGGTCCCACATCTCAAAGGTCGAGCATTTTGATTGTTTCTCAAATGCTCGGTCCTATGTCTCCAAGGCTGAGCATTTTAACCAATGCTCAAATGCTCGGTTCCACGTCTTCAAGGACGAGCATTTTGACTACTACTCAAATGCTCAGTCCCACGTCTCCAAGGTCGAGCATTTTGACTACTGCTCAAATGCTCGGTCCTATGTCTCCAAGACCAAGCATTTTAACTACTGCTCGTATGCTCAGTCCCACTACTCCAAGGCTGAGCATTTTGACTGAGGTCCATATGCTCGGCCCCAGGCTTCACAGGCTGAAGCATGCAGCCAACAGCACGAAGCTCTAGTATACTTCCTCAAGCACATAAATATACTTAAAGAAGTGGGGGGGGGGGGGCTCTGATGTAGTGAATAAGTCACTCTCCAATAGCCTGGTGACATGTGGATAACTCCCCTCCAATGACCGGATGTCACGTGGCTACGTCAACAACGGGCACGTAGCAAAGCAGATGACGAAGCCGTAATCATTCACAGATTTCTCACACGCAAGAATGGAAGTAAGATTTCAGGGACTGTGCCGTCTCTAAACACACAAAAAGACCATTCGCCAGAGAAGCAGGATCTCAAGGATCGCATCATTGCGAGCACGTGGTCAACTTGCCCCCTGAACCACTATAAAAAGCTCAAGGCATGTTGATCTCAACTCAATTCAAGTTTATCATTGAAACACTAATATCACAACCCTTTCAATTTTTTCAAAACTTTGCACTAACAAAGGCATTGGAGAGTCCTCGGTGGAACCACTCCCCTTTCCTCCGATGACTCTTTTAGTTTATCTCTTTTTCTTTGCGTAGACTGTGGAATCTCAGACTTCTAGCTCAGTGGCATATTTTCAGCATCAACAAAAACAACCAATTACCTAGCCATCTTCTTCATAATTAACAGAAAAAAAAAAAAAAAAAACTTCCTTAAGACAGCAGACGAAAAATCATATTGAAAAACAGTCAAGTGGATAGGATCAAAGAAAGAGAGAACATAATCAAAAACAATAATTCAAATGCATCAACACATAAGTATGAGGGCACAAAGAGACAGATGATTAATTGATGAGAATGATTTCAGAAAGAAATTTCGAAACAATGAACTGCACAATTGAAAAAAAAAATTAGAACAGTTGAAAAGCTATATAATTAAGGGGCAGAAATAAATTACGATATTAATAATCAAAGTAGAGGTGGGGAAAATTCAGTTAAAAAGGAATTTGAATAGAAAAACCAAATAGAAAGAACATAATGGAAATTGAAGAATTAATTTTCCTCAAATAGTTTTGATTCAAAGATTCTGTCATGGAAGGAAGGCACTAATTGCTGCCCATGGAATGGAAGTTCATGTGATAGTGCAATCGATAATGCATGGAAGTTCCCTCTTCCTTCTTCATCATCTTGAAAGACTCGATCACTTTGGAAACTTTGGTGACTTTCGAATTCCTTCCAAATTAGCTCGTCTGGCTTTGTTCAGTACCATCAGAAATCTCTCATCTGTCCTGTAGCCCACAAAAAATTATATACTACACATATCAAGCAGCAAACAGTCAGCGAGATAAGTCTTTGTAGTCCATTGGCTCGTCCAATACAACTTTTGGCCTCAAAGACAATGGGACTAACACCCTTCTCTACTGTATATTTGCTCGCAAGTAAGCCACTGGTTCCTGCACCAATGATGGCAATCCTCTTCTTCATTTTTAAGTACAGAAGATAACAAGAAGTCACTGTTGCTAGACTGAAGAATTTAAGGTTTTCCACTGCAAACCATATACTAAGGCACCAAAATATATAGGCAGAGCTAGCTGCTTCAATTTTTCGCCAGTAATGATTTTTAACACCCCCAACAAACATCTATTTTTGACACTTAAATAAAAAGACCAATTAGAATTGAATAATGACTCGCTACGATGATGTTATAGTGATTTTTATATGTTAAAATGATAAATTACAAGTCAAGTTTCGACATGGTTTGCATTGTTATTAGTGGACTGCCAGATGTTAAATTTGAGGGTCATCATATAAAGGGGTTCTAATCCTATTGGAGACTGAACGTCTTGATAAGGTAAAAGATCAAGGATTATCATAAGCAAATCTGATAATAATACTTCCATCATTGGATTCACTAATGTGGGAAACATTTGAATTTACGATTTCCCTAGGGGGAACAATAGATTCAAATTTCCAGCTCTTAGGAATAGTGATTTGATTCCATTTTAATAACTTAGGGGTAATGGTATTGGCATGAAATGTATTGGCTTCTAGAAGAAGAGTTTCTATTCCTAAATGGCTAACTGTGAAGGGATATATTTAGGTAAGGAAAGGTGTTCCTAGGATAATGTTCTGATGGAGGTTTTTGACTAATACAAAATGCATTCTTAGGCAGTAACCATCGTTACATACATAAGAGTTACTTATTTTATATTCTACATTTAGTTTTGAACCACTAGTAGTATTTAATCTTTCCGTGGTTTTTTTCATAATATTTGGTAGGGACAAGGCCTTCCTTGAGACAATTTTGGTCAGCACCAGAATCAACAAGAGCTGTGGTGTTTATATGGTATTCTTCATTAATAACAATAGAAATTCTAATATACTATTTCGATAATTAATTCTTTCTATTAAACTAATGAAGCTTTCTTCAGGATTTACTGTGGGTTCTTCTTCATTATCTGAAGAAGGTGCTCTGCTAGGAGCAATAGACTTTCCTTTCTTGTCTGTGGGAGATAATATTAAATCTTTGAGACCTTTAATCTCAAGATTAATCATTCTGGCTTTGATGTCTGTAGTTTCTTGTTGAATGGTCTTTATTTGTTTTTTCATATTGTTGACTTCTGCTTGTAAATCTTGAATGCTAGCAGTCTTGGGTTTACTAAATTTTGATTCTAATATTTTTGATAAGTTAAAAGGTTCTGGGTCTTTTAGTCATTTTTCTTCACAAACTAATACTCTTAATTTTATTAGATAATCCTTTTTAGTTATAGGGTCATCAATTTTGTCTATTATGTCTAATAGGAATTCTTTTTTAGAGGAGATAATGTTTATAGATTTACATGTACAGAGTCCTTCATCACAATTACAAGATTGTGATTCATCAGAGGATTCTGTGTTGGATGTTTCTTGTATAGTATATATGACATCATCATTATCAGATGAAGAAGGGTCTTCTTCTGACTGAGAGTCAATAATCATAACTTTTAGCAGTTTCTGTTTTAATGAATCATCAATTTCTAATTCATTGATTTTTTGCTTCACTTTACAATTCTTGGCCCAATGACCAAGACGTCCACATTTGAAGCAAGCCTTAGAGGACTTTGGGTTTGAACCATAGGTCTTTGAATTTCTATTTTTCTTGGGTTTGGGATTAATAGAAGTACTCAGCTTATTGGGCTTACCAAATCTATTGGGCTTAAAGGGTTTCCTATAGGTTTGTTTTCTAATGGACTTAGCTTTCTTTTTCTTAATAGCTGATGGGGCCCTAATAGTTTCAAATCCATATTGAGCACAGAAGGATCCTAGTTCCTTTTTGCTCTGGTGAAGTTCTGATTTCATTTTGGATTTCAGCTTAATATCATTACAAAGGGCAAGGCCTTCATTATTGATAAAGCTAATAATTTCTCCATAAGAGAGATCATCATAGGGAAGATTTCCATTGTTGAGGTCTCTAATACGTTGTCTAACTTTTTCTGCAAAAAGTTTGGGAAGTTCGCTAATAAATTTCTCTTTCCAATAAGCATTACTGGAATCTTTTCTAATGAATACTTTGGCAAGGAAAACATCCTTGTACCATCTAAAATCTTGCATGGTAGGGCAGGTCAAGTTGAGGAGGATTTCAGAAGACCTGGCTATCCATCTGTCTGGATCTCCTTATGAAGTGTTTAGTAATAGCGTAAATCAAGGTTTCGAATGCATTTTCTATTTTTGTTGTGAAAACCCTGATTTCTCCTATTTGTGGATCTATGACTGATTGGGGACTGCTATCCTTGGTGGATTCTATAACTTCTTGTCGATTTTCTTTAGTAAGATAATTCGTCCACCATCCCTTAAGGGTTCCAGTAAACCCTGCAATGATAGATTTAGTGATACGTTTATTGGTATTGGTAGGTTTGGTCCTATAGGAAGTTGCTGCCATAGCCATTTCTTGGAGCATGTCAAGAATGTTATGCTTACTGGCGCCATCTAGGTTCCATTCATAAATGGCATCACTGTCATACTTAGCTTGAACAGCAAGCTGTCTTTCTTCAAATTGGAGATCTGGAGGGGTAGGTCTGGGATAATAATTTCTAGTTGTAGGCACAGGTGCTCTAGTTCTATAATTGATTTTATTTATTTCATCAGATTCTCTAATTTCACTAATTAAGTCTCTGTCTATTGCATGAATAGCTTCTTTTCTTTTAGAGCTAGATTCTTCTTTAGATTCTTCTTTTATACTTAATTGTTTTAAGCGTTCATTAATGGAGGCTAAAATGTCATTATCTCCTAAGGTAACTACATCAGTTTCGATATGGGGAGTGAAGATGGGTTGAGTAATAGTTGGTGGTTTTTGGATGATAGGTGGATAAGTAATAGGTTTTGAAGTAGAAGTGGATTCTGTGACTGTGACTTTCTCCCGGGGGATTTTGGAAGGAAGACTATCAATTTTATGGTCAATGGTGTCAACTGTATGACTGATGGAGTTAAGATGTGTAGATAAGGTGGCTAGATTTTGATTGGCATAATTATTTTGTTCATAAATATGGGCTATATCAGCATTTGAAGGAATTCTATCAGGGTCTCTAATACTTTTAAGTACCTTAAAAGGGGCTGCTGGAATTTCTTCTTGGAATTAAGGAAATTTCAATTTTAAATTGGCTAATGGAGGATGAATAGAGGATGAAACCTGGTTGGTTGAGGTAATATGGGCTATATCAGCATTTGAAGGAATTCTATCAGGATGATTTTTTGCAAAAGGATTATAAATTTTGTTATTGAAAGTATGAGTTTCAAACCAATCAAAAAATAATGTCACAACGAATTTCAATCATGTGACCATACCATTCTTCACGAATTTTGGATTTTTCTTGTTCAGAAAATGTTTGAGAAAACCAATTTAGTCTTTTCCCATTTTCTTTTAATAGAAAATCTTTTTTTAGTATGTCTTTGTTAATTTCATAGTTAGAACTCATTATGACATTTAATTCATACATGTCTGATTTTGTGGGAGAGGGATCTTGCACAATATCTAGAACTTCATTTTTTCTAGAAGTTTCTTCTGTTTCTAATGCTGTTCTAAAGGAATCGGTTTCATAATATCCTCTAGGTATGGTTGGATGAAAATCCACTCCTAATAAATGGTTTGGAGTTCTTGAATCTAGACTACGTCTAGGAGGTAATATCTAGGGGTCATCATATAAAAGGGTTCTAATCCTATTGGAGACTGAACGTCTTGATGGGGTAGAAGAGGAAGGATTATCAGAAGCAAATCTGATAACAATACTTCCATCATTGGATTCACTAATGTGGGAAACATTTGAATTTATGATTTCCCTGGGGGGAACAATAGATTCAAATTTCCAGCTCTCAGGAATAGTGATTTGATTCCATTTTAATAACTTAAGGGTAATTGTATTGGCATGAAATGTATTGGCTTCTAGAAGAAGAGTTTCTCCGGGTTTAGTTTGTAATAAGGCTTTAGGGTTAATCTTAGTGGTCATAACTTTATAATAAACTTTATAAATAATATTCAAATTCCTAGTTCCTGTTTTAATATCTAATCCTTTTAACTGTATATCTAGGCTGAGAGTATCTATAAGATTTGGATCATACAAATCAATAGAAAAATTAGGATAACAGTTAAAATAAACAGGACCATTATGAGTATTGGAAGCTACTAAAGATAATAATGAGTTTTGAAAATTTAAATGCCTAGCATCTCTAAGCATCATTAATACAGGAGTATCAATTCCTAAACGATGTAATGGTTTTATAGCTATTTGAACTAATCTTAAATGAAGATATTTAAATCCTTCTTGTCTATGCTTTTTCATGGCATGTAAGGATAATAATTTAATACTTTCATTTTCTCTACTAATACTATAAGTTTGCTCTGTTGTTTTGATAGAGTAGTCTGATCTAAAGTCAAAACTACCTACTTGATAAATCCTATTGATCTTTTGACTGGGTATATGCTAGTTAAGTAGATCTTGTTCTATTTTGGCTATGTTTATCTCTTGACTATTAACAACATAATTTGGGTCTGGATGATCATCAGTGGGATGATCATAACATCTTAGGGGAGAAGAGGTATTGGATCCTGACACGGATGATGAGTCATCACCCTGTCGACGCCTCCTAAAGAGTCTGTCCATACAAAGAGGTTTGAAGATATGGCAAAGAAGACTGGAGTTAACAAAAGTGAATAGTGCCTGCTGGGACCACCACACTATGGGCTGACCAACGGACTTACAAAGGGCTGACCAACGGCCTTACCAACACTCAGACACCAGAGTAACAGGAGTCTTAAAGGCAATATAATCAAAGTAAGAGGATGAGCATAATCACGAAAGAAATAACAACATGGCTCTGATACCAACTTTGTAAAAAGTTGGTTTCAAAATAATCCTCTCCAGCTAATGAAGGAATCAAAAGCAACGTCTTCCAATATGTCAAAAAGAGAACGAAGAAAGAAATTATTTGAAGAACTATCACAAATATCAGACAGCGATGAAGATAGCACCCAATCTCCATCAGCCAATCCCAATACGCCACCCAACTATTGGGCCCAAGATTCTTTTGAAGATTTCGATTATGAAACAAGATAAAGGTACCTGCCGACACAAGAAGATAAGAACAGTATGAAGCACTCAAGAAAAGAAAAAAGCAAGAGATTTCACCGACACAAAAAGACAAGCACAGCATGAAGAACTCAAGAAAAGTAAACAGCAAAAGTTTCTGCCGACACAAGAAGCCAAACACAATAAAAGCAAGATAATATCAAGAAAAGCAAGATTCTCAGCCTATGCAATAATGTCAATCAGCAACTCCGGACTTCATTCTCTTTCAAGTCCGTCAACACTTTGTATAAATTAAGTTGCAAATTTTCTTTGTAATCGGAGTTGGTTTGAGTGAGAAAATTTTTTAGAGAAAAGTTTTAAGTGCATCCTGTAAAGCAACCAAGTGATATTTTCACAAAGCACTGTAAGTTACTCTTTGAAATTTTAATCACAATATATAAAATCAGTTGTTTATTATCAAACTCTGCGTTTTGCTTACTGTTTTTTTTATCTGTTTTTTTGCGATCCTGTTTTCAGTTGGTATATATGACATCATCATTATCAGATGAAGAAGGGTCTTCATCTGATAATGATGATGTCATATATACTATACAAGAAACATCCAACACAGAATCCTCTGATGAATCACAATCTTGTAATTGTGATTAAGGACTCTGTACATGTAAATCTATAAACATGATCTCCTCTCAAAAAGAATTCCTATTAGACATAATAGACAAAATTGATGACCCTATAACTAAAAAGGATTATCTAATAAAATTAAGAGATTTAGTTTGCGAAGAAAAACGACTAAAAGACCCAGAACCTTTTAACCTATCAAAAATCTTATAATCAAAATTTAGTAAACCCAAGACTGCTAGCATTCAAGATTTACAAGCAGAAGTCAACAATATGAAAGAACAAATAAAGACCATTCAGCAAGAAACTACAGACATCAAAGCCATAATGATTAATCTTGAGATTAAAGGTCTCAAAGATTTAATATTATCTCCCACAGACAAGAAAGGAAAGTCTATTGCTCCTAGCAGAGCACCTTCTTCAGATAATGAAGAAGAACCCACAGTAAATCCTGGAGAAAGCTTCATTAGTTTAATAGAAAGAATTAATTATCAGAAATGGTATATTAGAATTTCTATTGTTATTAATGAAGAATACCATATAAACACTATAGCTCTTATTGATTCTGGTGCTGACTAAAATTGTCTCAAGGAAGGCCTTGTCCCTACCAAATATTATGAAAAAACCACGGAAAGATTAAATACTGCTAGTGGTTTAAAACTAAATGTAGAATATAAAATAAGCAACTCTTATGTATGTAACGATGGTTACTGCCTAAGAATGCATTTTGTATTAGTCAAAAACATCCATCAGAACATTATCCTAGGAACACCTTTTCTTACCCAAATATATCCCTTCACAGTTAGCCATTTAGGAATAGAAACCAATCTATTAGGACAAAAGTTAATTTTCCCCTTCCTGCAACCCATAGATATTAGAGACTTGAATTTATTATAGGCCAATAGTCTTCCTCGTCAAATAAATTTAATCCAAAACAAACAAGCCCATATTAACTTCTTAAAAGAAGAAATTCATTACAAAAAAATAGAACAACAATTAAAAGAAGCCCAAATTAAAGAATTAGAAACAACCTTTAAAAAAGAAATTTGTGCCAATATCCCAAATGCCTTTTGGGAAAGGAAAAAGCACATAGTTTCTTTACCTTATGAGCCCGGCTTTAATGAAAAAGATATTCCATCAAAGTCCAGGCCCATCCAAATGAATCAAGAACTGTTAAATTACTGCCAAGAAGAAATAAAAGGATTATTAGAGAAAAAGTTAATCCGGTCCAGCAAGTCCCCTTGGAGCTGTTCAGCCTTTTATGTCCAAAAACAAGCTGAATTAGAAAGAGGAGCCCCTAGGCTAGTTATTAATTATAAACCTCTAAATAAGGTTTTACAATGGATCAGATACCCCATTCCTAATAAGAAAGACCTTCTTAATAGGCTTCATGATTCCACTATATTTTCAAAATTCGATTTAAAATCAGGATTTTGGCAAATTCAAATAAGTGAGCAAGATAAATATAAAACTGCTTTCAATGTCCCTTTTGGCCATTAAGAATGGAATGTAATGCCTTTTGAACTCAAGAATGCTCCTTCTGAATTCCAAAATATTATTAACGATATCTTTAATGATTATTCTAATTTCAGCATAACTTATATTGATAACATATTAATATTTTCAAAATCAACAGATCAACATTTTAGGCATCTTAAAACATTTTTCCAGATTATCAAAACTAATGGATTAGTATTATCAGAATCTAATCCTATTATTCAATATTTATATTCTAACCAAGTCTTTCCTGCAGGTTTCCACTTTATCCCTGAAGATATAAGGAAAACCTAGAATTATTATGAGTTAAACTAAGTCTACTGAAATTACTCACACTCATGATCCCCTAGACCATAACAAAATTATTTATTCCCAATGTAAAATCCAAAAAATTATCAATCCAGACAAAATCCATGACCATTACAAACCTAATCCTTTTTCTATAGCCTTCAATCCTCCAACTTACATTTACCATGACTACCAAAAAGCCTGGTACAATATGTTTTTTATCATACCAAAGACTCATTCATGGTTCATCTTTTTTGACAAAAAATGCAAATTTGAATTCCCCATGTGGTTTTTAGACTGGTGGGCATTTTTTGGTATCAGCTCATAAATTATATATAGGAGTATCAATTCCTAAACGATGTAATGGTTTTATAGCTATTTGAACTAATCCTAAATGAAGATATTTAAATCCTTATTGTCTATGTTTTTTCGTGGTAGGTAAGGATAATAATTTAATACTTTCATTTTCTCTACTAATACTATAAGTTTGCTCTGTTGTTTTGATAGAGTAGTCTGATCTAAAGTCAAAACTACCTACTTAATAAATCCTATTGATATTTTGACTGGGTATATACCAGTTAAGTAGATCTTGTTCTATTTTGGCTATGTTTATCTCTTGATTATTAACAACATAATTCGGGTCTAGATGATCATCAGTGGGATGATCATGACATCTTGGGGGAGAAGAGGTATTGGATCCTGACACGGATGATGAGTCATCACCCTGTCGACGTCTCCTAAAGAGTCTGTCCATACAAAGAGGTTTGAAGATATGACAAAGAAGATTGGAGTTAACAAAAGTGAATAGTGCCTGCTGGGACCACCAACCGGGACCACCACACTATGGGCTGACCAACGGCCTTACCAACACTCAGACACCAGAGTAACAGGAGTCTTAAAGGCAATATAATCAAAGCAAAAGGATTAACATAATCACAAAAGAAACAATAACATGGCTCTGATACCAACACAACTGAAAACAGGATCGCAAAAAAACAGATAAAAAAAAATAGTAAGTAAAACACGGAGTTTGATAATAAACAGCTGATTTTATATATTGTGATTAAAATTTCAAAGAGTAGCTTACAGTGCTTTGTGAAAAGATCACTTGTTGCTTTACAGGATGCATTTAAAACTTTTCTCTAAAAAATTTTCTCACTCAAACCAACTCTGATTACAAAGAAAATTTACAACTTAATTTATACAAAGTGTTGACGGACTTGAAAGAGAATGAAGTCCAGAGTTGCTGATTGACATTATTGCATAGGTTGAGAATCTTGCTTTTCTTGATATTATCTTGCTTTTATTGTGTTTGGCTTCTTATGTCGGCAGAAACTTTTACTGTTTACTTTTCTTGAGTGCTTCATGCTGTGCTTGTTTTTTTGTGTCGGCGGAATCTCTTGCTTTTTGCTTTTCTTGAGTGCTTCATACTGTTCTTGTCTTCTTGTGTCGGCAGATACCTTTATCTTGTTTCATAATCGAAATCTTCAAAAGGATCTTGGGCCCAATAGTTGGGTGGCGTATTGGGATTGACTGATGGAGATTGGGTGCTATCTTCATCGCTGTCTGATATTTGTGATAGTTCTTCAAATAATTTCTTTCTTCATTCTCTTTTTGACATAGCGGAAGACGTTGCTTTTTGATTCCTTCATTAGCTGGAGAGGATTATTTTGAAACCAACTTTTTACAAAGTTGATATCAGAATAAGAACAGTCATATTTTTCCCACCATTTAATTTTGAAAATTCTCTTAATAGAATTGGCTCCATATCCAGATGCGGTGATAGTGTAATCCCATGCTAGTATCCAGGGTATAGCAAAAAGGGATATGAATAATGGTTCAAGGATATAAGGTTTATGGCTAGAAATGTGTGTTTTGAAATAGGTGAGTGATTCTTGAATTTTGGAAGGAAAAAGAGGTGAGCTGATACTGAAAAATGCCCACCAGTCTAAAAACCACATGGGGAATTCAAATTTGCATTTTTTGTCAAAAAAGATGAACCATGAATGAGTCTTTGGTTTGATAAAAAAAACATATTGTACCAGGCTTTTTGGTAGTCATGGTAATTGTAAGTTGGAGGATTGAAGGCTATAGAAAAGGGATTAGGTTTGTAATGGTCATGGATTTTGTCTGGATTGATAATTTTTTGGATTTTACATTTGGAATAAATAATTTTGTTATGGTCTAGGGGATCATAAGTGTGAGTAATTTCAGCAGACTTAGTATCTATTAAAATTAACTCATAATAATTATGGGTTTTCCTTATATCTTCAGGGATAAAGTGGAAACCTGCAGGAAAGACTTGCTAGAATATAAATATTGAATAATAGGATTATTGTCATTGTCATTGTCTGGAATAGGCATACTGGTACAGCTAATATGTTCTTGGATGGATTTCTCTTGGTATTGTGTAGGTGGTATTTTGGGTTGTGAAGATAATATTTGGGCATATGAAGGTGATGATAATTCAGGGAATTCTTCTAATGGTGCAAATCTGTTTGGTCTTATTGGAGTTCTTGGGGTAAATGGAGACAAAGGAGGTCTTGGAGTAGATATTGGAGAGTAATAATTAGAGGGATCTTGGGGTTTTGGGGATGAAGGTGGGTTAACCTTCTGCTTTCCTTTTCGGGATGTTGACATATTGCTGATGTTCCTGCAAAAATTCCCGGGTAAGGAAGTCAGGCAGGGAATTATTCTCTCATTTGATGTATTCTATTGTAAAATCGAATGCACTCAGAATGGCTTGCCATCTTGCAAAGATTTGTTTTGAAACTAAATTTTGAACATCTTTTTGTAAAATTTCTTTAGCAGATTTGCAATCAATGCGTAACAAAAATGTTTTGCTGTATAAATCGTCTTGAAATTTTGATATACATAAAACAATTGATAAAATTTCTTTTTTAATGGTTGAATAATTTTTTTGAGCTCCGAGCCAAATACCAGAATGATAACAGACTATTTGCTCATTGGATTTTTCTGGGAGAATCTGTTTCAGTATACCACCATATCCTGTGTCGAAAGCATCAGTCTCAACAATAATTCGAGCTGAAGGGGATAGGATACCTAAACATAGAAGACTTAATATTTTTGTTTTGATAAATCTTACGACTTCCGTGTGTTGTGGGGACCATTGTTCTGGATTTTTGCGAAGTCTTTTATATAAAGGTTCGCAAATTTGTCTTATATGAGGGAAATAATCTGATATGTAATTCAGATATCCTAGAAATCTTTGAAGCTGAGTTTTGTCCTTGATTTTATCAGAGAATTTGTTGGCAAATTCTATAGATCTATCTATAGGTTTAATAGTTCCTTGAAAAATTAGATGTCCTAAAAATCTGATTTTTGTCTGGAATAATTTCATCTTAGATTCTGATAATACTAATCCATTAGTTTTGATAATCTGGAAAAATGTTTTAAGATGCCTAAAATGTTGATCTATTGATTTTGAAAATATCAATATATCATCAATATAAGTTATGTTGAAATTAGAATAATCATTAAAGATATCGTTAATAATATTTTGAAATTCATAAGGAGCATTTTTGAGTCCAAAAGGCGTTACGTTCCATTCGTAATGGCCAAAAGGGACATTGAAAGCAGTTTTATATTTATCTTGCTCATTTATTTGAATTTGTCAAAATCCTGATTTTAAATCGAATTTTGAAAATATAGTGGAATCATGAAGCCAATTAAGAAGATCTTTCTTATTAGGAATGGGATATCTGATCTATTGTAAAACCTTATTTAGAGATTTATAATTAATAACTAGCTTAGGGGCTCCTCTTTCTAATTCAGCTTGTTTTTGGACATAAAAGGCTGAATATCTCCGAAGGGACTTGCTGAGCCGGATTAACTTTTTCTCTAATAATCCTTTTATTTCTTCTTGGCAGTAATTTAACAGTTCTTGATTCATTTGGATGGGTCTGGACTTTGATGGAATATCTTTTTCATTAAAGCCGGGCTCATAAGGTAAAGAAACTATGTGCTTTTTCCTTTTCCAAAAAGCATTTGGGATATTGGTACAAATTTTTTTTTAAAGGTTGTTTCTAATTTTTTAATTTGGGCTTGGATTTGGACTTCTTTTAACCAAATTTTTTTTTAAAGGTTATTTCTAATTTTTTAATTTGGGCTTGGATTTGGACTTCTTTTAATTGTTGTTCTATTTTTTTTTATAATGAATTTCTTCTTTTAAGACAGTTCAACCTCATTTCTTGTTTTGGGCCAAAAAATTATCTAAACCTGTAAGAAATGACCAAGTTGACTGATCACAACCGAATGGAGGAGAAACAATGAGGAATGAGATTTTTTTTTTTTTTGTTTTATCTAGACAAACTCTTACAGCTCCCTTTCCCTTCCATCCATTCTTCTCAATCCAAAGGTAAGTCTCTTGTTTCTCACTTACTTGCACTAGATGAGAAGCAAGAGTTACAGAAAGAGAATTGGTGATTGGCGATTGCCTATGTCTTTGGACTTGACTTTGTTGAGGCAATGATTATATATGGCTACGTACCAAACTTCCAAACAATGGAATAGATTCCATAGATGTTGTGGCTTTCCAGCAAAATACGATGGTGGTTGTCTGGTTGATATCGAGGATGTTACCTGACAGTAGAGAGAGTCTTAGGGAAAGGCCGTAGAGCTCAGTCATGTCCTGACTCCCAACAAAAATCCCATTTTGGTGTCCATTTCACCGTTAATATTTCGAATCCAATCTTTTAATTTCAAGGTTCCTATAATACAATGGATTACGTTTCTTTCTATTTTCAAATTAAGACTTATCCGCTCCATCAAAATTTTAAATTAAGGAAATGCGATTTTGAATCTTATGACGATATTTCCTTAAAAAATGAGAAAAGAAAAGGAATCGTGCTTAGACGCGAGTCAAACAGTTGTTTTGAGATTTAGCATTTCAATATCTGAATTTTCCTACAACTTCTCGGCAACCAAACAAAGCACTCGGAAACAAAACAGGAATAAAAATTATCCATCTACTCTAACAAACAATGTTCAAATTCATAAAGAAAGCTGATGCATTTGACCTAATTCCTTAAGCCACGAGTTCCATCTTTCTGTTTTACGAATTAGAATAAGTATATATTTTTCAAAGAATCAATAGGTTATCGAATTTGAAACTACAAAAAATTTATAACTACCCCAATCCGCTACAATTAACACTTCAGTTTAACTCTCTAGTCGCAAAGCAATAAAATGGGAGGGAAAAAATAATTACAGAAAGATCAAAACGAGCAACAATAATTTACATTTTTGGTATAGAAATTACCAGGAATGGTAGAGATTGCGATTGATGGGAGTAAAAGGAAGATTCAGTGAGCTTATTTTTGCCAGAACTTGTTCAATCAGAAATTATTTATTTTAACTGACCACAAACCCATAAAATTGCTGATTTCAAATCCACAAAAAATACTATTTTTTACTGTCAAAATTCCACAGGATCAAGTCCCAGAATTCACGACAAATAGCAAATAAAACCAAAGCTATGCAGTTCAAATCATACAAATGTGCATATGGATAGATAAATTAGTTCAAATTTAATTCAATATATCAGTTCATCTTAAACACATGGAAAGTATATATCAATGCAAATCTTTAGCATCATTCAGGCCTTAATCCAGATTTTTTAACACTTTAGAATGCCAATTTCAAAAGAGCATGGTGAGCACACTCAATCATGACAACAAGAGATAACAGCAAAGATCTCTACATTACAAATAATCAAGAGCTTTTACATTATATGAGAAAAATGCACAAAATTCCAAGCTAATAAATATTCAACGTAAGACAACTGTAAAGTTATTTGAGATTAGAAAACTTTTATATAAAATAATATCTATACACGCATTGACATTCATATATACCTGCCCTCAAAGAAAAAAAAAACAATTCATGTATATGTGTAGAGAGATTAAGATTCTTAAAAAAATTTGTTACTTGAAAGTAAATCATAAATTGGTTAAATATACTTTTTAACCAATTAGTAAAAATGATGTACTCATTCATTATGCTACAAAAGAGTTCTCATTTAATGCACTTATTCTTAATGATGATCTCCTACCTTCTCCTTTTGTTTTAGTTGGGTTGATTTTTTTAGCTTAATGTATGTAGAGTAGAATAAAAAAAAGGGTTTTGAATCATTTTGATTTGAAAATTGAAATGAATATCAAGATTATGGTGAGATTGAATGTTACCATGATAAACTTGGATTTGGATATCCTGTATTTGATGATGTGATATTTAATCTCATCATAAACTTAACTCAATTTCAATTCAATTCTTAAATGGACAAATAAATCATAAACGGATAAATAAACCAAATCCATAAAAAAAAAAAAAAAAACCTTGAATTTTATAACAAGCGAATGTTATTTATTTTCCCCCATTTGGATGAAACAATCATTGCAGAATATGAAGTTCAATTGTGAAACATAGGAAATGTAAGTTATTTGTGAAATGTATATTTTGGTGAAATTCTTAGGTAACTAGAGGGTCAATTTATTAATTGGTGTCATGGTAATCCAATCAAATTTTTTTCTTTTTGATTTACAATGATGATTTAATCTATCTGTAATTGCTATCCACCGCATAACAATCCTTTTTATCCATAAAAGAATTATTGGCTTAGAAATCGAACTTAAAATCTCAATAAACTTAAACAAAATTGACTTGAGGTAATAACCATTGAGCCAAAAACAAACGGTTCATCCAATTGAGTTCTTATTTAATTAAGATTAACATAGTAGGTCCAATGAGATTGACTCATCAGATGTAAAAACTGTGAAGTAAAACATGCAATACATTGATTTTACATCTGGATTTGGACTCTCTAAATTTTGGGATTTAATAGGGACCATTTTATAATCAAAATTTATGTGTATTGCATGTTTTACTTCACAATCTTTTTCACCGCTGAGAGTCAATCCCAAGTCTAATCTACTTAAAGTATAAACATTAATTATTTCCATATTTTCGAAAAATTTTGCTATTAATAAGTTTGTCCCATGATTAATTGATTATATTGTCCCGAAAGCTTAAGCTAATTGAAAAGTGTCCCTCATGCAAGTTAGTTGAACCCAAGATTCACACCAAGACCAAGATTTTTGATATCAAATTAAAAAAATAATTGAGTTATCAGTTATTTTAAAAGTGTAACCTTATAGAAAAGAACTAATTTATTAACATTTGATGATGTGACATTCAATCTCACCATGAACTTGACTCTATTTTATTTCAATTCTTAAATGGATAAATAAACCAAATCCATAAAAAAGAACCTTGAATTTTATAACAAGTGAATGCTATTTCTTTTTTCCCCATTTGGATGAAAAGATCATTGCAGAATATAAAGTTCAAATTGTGAAACAATATAGGAATTGTAAGTTATTTGTGAAATATATATTTTGGTGAAATTCTTAGGTAAAAGGAGGCTCAATTTACCATTTGTATCATGTCATCCACTCAAAATCTTTTTTTTTTTTTGATTTACAGTGATGCTTTAATCAATCCCTAATTGTCATTCACTTACATACAATTTTCCTTATATATAGAAGAGTTACTAACTTAAAAATCAAACTCAATACATCAATACACTTAAATACAATTGACTTGAGGTAATAACAATTAAGCCAAAAGTAAACGTTTCATCTAATTAAATTCTTATTTAATTAAGATTAACATGATAAGTTCAATCTACTTAAAGTATAAACATTAATTATCTTCATATTCTCAAGAAAATTTGCTACTAATAAGTTTATTCCATGATATTATCTCAAAAGTTTAAACTAATGAAAAAATGTTCAATTAATTTTGTATTCTTTAGCATGTCCCTTATACAAGTTGACTAAACCCAAAATTCAAAACTAAGTCCAAGATTTTTGATACCATATTAAAAAAAAAAAAGTTAAATTATCAATTATCCAAAAACTTTTAAGGTAATATGAAGAGCTCATTTATTAATGATTAACCGATTGGTTGCTTCCATACCTTAACAACAACTTTAATTAGTTTTTTTTTATAACAATTTTAGTCAGTTTAATCAAACAAAATTCTGTTTTTTAAGAATATAGGTTAGAAAAAAGTCCAAGATGTCACCACATTGATTTAACCCGAAACCTTTTAAAAAGTAAACATTTTCGCTATCACAGCCCTCAAATAACCATGCAAAATTAAAACCCAACAGAATCCATGCAAAATAACGGCACACATCTAAAACCCGAACAAAATCAATGCAAAAATAGTCTAAAACCAAGCAAAACATATGCAAAAATAGCACACTTAAAGAACCTATCTCCCCATTGGATCCCCTAATATCTTTTACTAACAATAATACCAGCTTTGATTCCCCTAAATCCTCTCCCGTCCACAACAATATTCACCTTTTCCCCCCCTCAATCATTTCCTTGCTTCCTCAGTTTTTCCCCAAAAGAAAATCTTCCCTTTTTCCTCCTAATTATCAGAAGGACGGAAGCTGCAGGCGGGCAGGTCTCTCCCTCTCCGCCCTCACCCCTTCCTTCCTTCCTGATGGCCTTTCCTTTCCCTCTGATCCTCTTCCTCCTCTCCCTCTTCCTTTCCACCCCTCTTTCCGAATCCGCCCTCTCCGCAGACTAATACCAAAAAACGTGTCCTGACTTCCAAAAGACCATACGAGACATCATAATCACCAAGCAAGGAACGAACCCCACAACCGCCGCCGATACCCTCCGCCTTCTCTTCCATGACTGCATGGTGGAAGGATGCAATGCTTCCGTCCTCATCTCCACCAATTCCTTCAACCACCCCGAGCGTGAAGCGGACATCAATCACTCCCTCCCAGGGGACGCCGTCAAAGTCATCATCCGCGCAAAGACCGCCCTCGAGCTCTCTTGCCCCGGCGTTGTTTCGTGCGCCGATATCCTGGCACAAGCCGCACGTGACCTCGTCACGATGGTTGGTGGGCCCTTCTACAACGTTCTTCTTGGCCGTAAAGACGGTCTCGTCTCTCTGTCCTCTCACGTGGAAGGCAACATCCCTAAGGCTAAGATGACGATGGATGATATCATCAAGATCTTCGCTTCGAAGGGGTTTTCTATCCAAGAAATGGTTGCGTTAAGTGGGGCCCACACCATCGGTTTCTCGCATTGTGGAGAATTCGCCGACTGACTCTTCGCTTACGGCAAAACAACGCCGACTGATCCTGAACTAAACCCGAAATTCGCCGCGGCGTTGAAAGGTATTTGCGGGAATTACACCAATATTCCAACAATGGCAGCGTTTAACGATGTGATGACGCCAGGAAAGTTCGATAACATGTACTTCCAGAATCTTCCGAGAGGGTTGGGGTTGCTTGCGTATGATAACGCGCTTGGTAAGGACTCGAGAACCAGGGATTTTGCGCGATTGTATGCTACGAACCAGACCACGTTTTACAACGATTTCGCACGTGCGATTGAGAAGCTTAGTGTTTATGGGGTCAAGACTGATGCGCAAGGAGAGCTGAGGCGTCGATACGATACCTTTAATTTCATCAAGACATAAAAGTTAATTATTTGATTTCTGGTTATGATGTTGGCCATGGAGACTAATACAAAATAATCACACGAGGGAAAGGGAATGTTTATTTTATTTTTTAATTTTATTTTGTACGTCAATGATTTATGAGCTATATTTTACCCAAAAAGACAAGTCATATATTAATTGCAAAGATGATAGTGACTTGTTTGGTCTTCGATTAAAATCATTTTTTTAAAATATAATTTTAATCTTATTTTAAGTAAGTATCAAACAAATTTAATATATGATAATTTTTACATGACATTTTAAAAAGTTTACACATTTTAAAAATTGAATTACAATATTTAATAAACTATTAAGTGACAATTTATGATTGAGTTAATCGATTAACTAGACACATCTTAATAAAAATTCGTTTGATTTGCAGATGTATTTTGCGGTTTTCAATATAAACCTTAAAAATAGAAAAGAAAGAAAAAGTTTGACTGTAAAGATGGGACGATTAAGCTAAACTAGTGTGAGATAATTTTAAAAAAATATTATATATATGATGAGTTCTAAAACTAAAATTATATGTTATAATTATGTTTACTTGAAGAAAAAAAGAAAAGAAAGGTAATATAGTTATTTGAGGTTTTAATTGTCAACTTTCCATGCATGGATTGGCCTTCTTGATTTTTCAAAACTGAAAATGTTCCTTTTCTAATATCTTTTTTTTTTCTGCCACAAAGAATGGTTTTTTTAAAATTGAAAATTTTCCTTTGTACCGCCTGTTTCTCTGCCACAAAGAATCAGTTAATTCTAGTGAAACTCGGATCGAGGCACAACTTATCTTACGCTAATTGATTAATGCAAGCTTTTTCAACATAAAAATCATACTTGTGCATTGATTTTGATCACTCCTGATATATAATGACTTAAATGGGGATGAACTCCAGTGCACTAAAATTTGGAAAGTAAAGTTTGTAATACATTAATTTTGTATATAAATTTGGACTTATTAAATTTTGGGATTTGGTGAGTGTTGATACATTTTCTGGAATAGGAATCAAAAACAGAAAATAAATGAAATTTAAGGAAAACTAAATTGAGACTTTATCGCACGTTAGGAATCATTTTCCTCAAGGCTTTATTTGTCCCACTCCGTAAGCCTAATGGGTTACAGACAAAAATCCTCTAGGATACACAAAATCTTTGGGATTTACAAATAGCAAATCTGTTGAATCCCCTAAGAACTCTCATTGAAATAGTGATTAACCATGGTTGTAAAATCTTAGAAGATAAAGAAGAAAAAAAATCTTAGGAGAGGAAGAAGAAGAAGAAAAAAAAAAACTCTCATTGAAACAGTGATTAACCATGGCTCTAAAATCTTAGGAGATAAAGAAAAAGAAAAATCTTAGGAGATAAATATCAGGTGTCGAGTATTTAGTCGACTTAATCTTGTTTTTCCAACAAAACTTTCAACAATCCCCCATTTTTGTTTGAAAAACAATAACATTTCATAAACAATTTAAAGAATGCGATCAATTTAAAGAATGAGATTGATATACATATGTAAAGATATTTTTTGATTTAAATCTTACTTAGTGTAAATATCTCAAGACTTTATAGAGTAACTAATTGCTTAATAGTATTAAATTAGTAACTCATTGTTATAGAATCGGAGATACCACACATATATCACTCTCTTATCTTGGTGAGAAGTTCTGATTTATACTTAGCCCCAATATGGCCATGTGCTTGTACTTGGTTTCGTGAACTCTCTCTCGAGTAAACCTTAAACTCTCTTAAAAAGCAGCACATTTTTAAGTTCATGTCGGTGAAACTATACAATATGTCTCCGTTACTTAAGACACATTTACAAATTGTTTTAGGCTTCATTAAGAGTTTAACTCAACCTCTAAGATATATAACAGACATTACTGATTTTTTTATTTTACGAGCTCACATTTTTCAGTACTAACAATTACTATACAGTAACTTGTTTTTACCCATTAAACCTTATAGCTAGTTAAACACTAGAATGAGGTCGGGTTTCCATTACTGGCGATAATACATATAAGGTTTAAGCCCAAATCAAAATATAGCATTCTTACTAACTCCTTAGAAAGTGTTTTCGTAAGAGAAATAATCAAGTTTCCCCGTGATCTCGTAGAGACAATTGTGATTGTCTCATCTTAATGCCATTGTCTTACAAGCTCATGTCTTAGACTCATATGTCTAGACTTATTATTTTAGGTATCACTATAACTCTTGACAAAACTTTATTATCACAAGGATAGATTTTTAAGGCATATGATGTGGCCACAAAATTTATTTCTAACAATAAATTTCTAATTAATCCATTTAGCCTATTTCTCATTTGCTGTCAAGGCAATCAATTCAGTTTTCATTGTGTGAAATATATATAGGTTTGTTTCTTGCTCGTCCATGAAAAATCTCTTCTTTCTAGGTATTATCTCTTACACTTGTCATTCAACTAGCATCGGTGTATTCTCGTGATATAATCGGATTATCATAACATCAGTGTATCCTCTTAATACAACTGGATTATCATAATAACATTTCCAAATCAATGGTCCTCTCAATATAACCAAAAATTCTGCCAAAGGTACTACAATTTTCCACAAACAGACTACTAGTTTATCTATTCAATTTACACATTCTTTAAAGACTAAATGTTGAGCATTCTCTTAAAACATAACCCCCACTATAACTTTCTAATTTTAATTCCAAAATAATAACTACTTCACCCAAATTTTCATTTCACATCGAAAGGATAGATATGTCTTGATGTTATTTACATCAATCAAAATTTAGTTTCAAATTCAGTATATTATCAATACACGAGCATACTGATAAGCACCAAAATACATTTATGGTATTCAATAATATATCAAATACCCCCACACTTTAATATATAATAAACTAAAAATTAACAAAATCAACATACTAATTAATCAAAATTCAATAGAATAAGGAGTAAGAGCCATTAACTTTCTGTGTAGACACGTTACTATAACAGTTTCTCAAGTCAGGTTAGACCAAGAAAACAATTGCAACTCAAAAGATTTAGTATATCATTTTCTACTAAAACGATTAGATTGATCAATATGACTGATATTATGAGTATAACTTGTTCGAGAGTAATTATAGCATATATAGTCCACTGTTTACATGCTATATTGTGATGGTATCAACCATAGATTTTCAACAACAAAATATAATGATATCAACTAAGAAAACTATATATCATAAAGAGTCATGAAAACACTTAAAAATTGATGAATGAATAGAAGCTTCATCAATTACATATATATATATATATATATATATATATATATATATATATATATATATATATATATTAAAAATAAACGTAAGTCATGTTTTTGGATACTATTAGTCCTTGTAAACATATGCACCATTTTCTATTCCAAATCTCTAATGCTTTCAAGCCATCAGTAGACCACAAAGAAATTTCTTTTCAGATTTCTTTCTTACAATGTACATTGGACTTCCAATGAAAGAAAAATACACTCCCATATTAAAATAATCAGAGAGCAAATAGAAACAATTAATACTAAAATACCAAACCGCAAATATACTTGTGCCACAAAATTTGCGTATGCTAAACCTATAAATCATGCATATCAAATCAATAAAAACTTTTAACTCACATGTACCTTGCATATATGTCGTTGCATATTAACCAAGAAATTTGTGTTTCACTTGATTCCATATTTACTGCATTTTTCATCATCCCCGTTGAATTTCTACACCCGTCAAGATCCATCAGTTTGATTGACTCCAAATACTCCATTGACGTAGAACCAAATAAAGCCTTAAGATTGTTGGTACATTTTCTGGAGTGGGAATCAAAGACATGAAATAAATAAAATTTAAGGAAAACTAAATTGAGACTTTATAACACGTTATGAATCATTTTCCTTAAGGCTTTATTTGTCTCCACTCCGTAAGGAGTCTGCTAATGGATTACAAACAAATATCTTCTAGAATACACAAAGTCTTTAGGATTTACAGATAGTAAATCTGTTGAATCCCCTAAGAACTCTCATTGAAACAATGATTAACCATGACTGTAAAATCTTAGAAGATAGAGAAAAAGAAAAAAAAAAAGAAGAGGCTTTTTAAGATTGAAAAACAGTTATTTAACGTCTTTTAACGTCCATAAATTTATAGAAGTTAAGAAGTATGAGTTATGAGATACAACTCTCTAAAAAATGATTGTTTGTAAAACCCAAATTTTAAAATAATGAACATTCAATCGACTAAATCACATTTAAAATTAAAAAATATCAGGGTGTCGGGTATTCAGTCGATTGAATGATTTATCAGTCAATTGGAAAAACATACAGTGACTCTTTGTCCTTCATTCAGCCGACTGAATCTTGTTTTTCCAATAAAAATTCCAACAGCGAGGACCACTTTACAATCAAAATTTTGTATACTGTAGGTTTTACTTCATAATTTCTTATTGCAAAGGAATTGATCTCGTATATATGACAACCTTGCTTACAAGGAAGAAATTATCATATGCTTTTATTGAAATGATACTGTATAAAAAACTATAAAATTACAAGAAAATTGAGTATCGAATTTTCATTGCAGATAATTTGTCCCAATAAACATAGTCAATGATGTTGTTATTTGCAATCGATTTTTTATCTATAGCAAAAAATAATTATCTACGACGTATTCCGTCGCAGATAAGTAAGTTATATTTACTAAAAATAATAAATTAACACAAATATTATTTTAATAATATTATCTGCGATGGATTTCCATTGCAAATACTTATTGAAGTCCCCGTATATAGAAAATAATCTATTGCAAATAGTATATGCGACTGAAAAATCATTATTATATACAACGGAAACACCATCATGGATAATTATGAAAAATATATTTGTGATTGAAATTTGTTGTTATCTGCAACGGACTATTCGTCCCATATAAAAATGAATTTTTAATTTCTTTAAAATCTTCTGTTAATTTAGTTCTACATTAAAAAAAAAACATGTTAAATTACAAATTACATATTTCAATATAGCAATTTATCAATTTTGATTAAAATTTATTAGTATTAACAATATTAAACCATCAATAATAATGTAAATATACAAGATTCAATTTCTATTAACAATATTAAGAACATTACAACAAAATTAAATCAAAATGGTCTCATGAAAATCATATGCCAGATAGATCCGGTTAGTACATGTCATCGTCTCTCAGATTATGTGTTCCTCTATCAGTAGCATCCTGCAAAAAAAGTTAAAATAAAATTATAAGATACACAGTAAAGCTAGACATATGATATTAACTAATTACAGAAAAATGAATAATCATCATTATAAAATTTGAAGACCATTTCTCTAATAAAATTCAAATTATTGATCCGAATCCGATTCAGTTTGTATTCACAACTCACATTCTATGTTATGGACATGTCAATACCCCCGGCTTGTTAACAGGACAAGTATTTTATATTTTTCCTCTAAAACCACTAAGTGTTAACGGTTTGAATAGAAAAAGTGTACTTTCTCATATAAAATCCAAATTGGTGATCCCAATCCGATTCGGTTTGTTCTCATAATTCAAATTCTATTTTACGGACATGTTGTTACCCCTAACTAATCCACGGGACGAATATTTTACATTTTCTCCCCTAAAACCACTAAGTGTTAACGGTTCGAATAGAAAAAGTGTGCTTTCTCATATAAAATCCAAACCGATGATCGAAATCTAATTCGGTTTGTTTTTATAACTAACATTCTATGTTATGGATATGTAGAGTATTTCACATTTTCGCCCTTCAAAACTAGTAAGTGTTAACGGTTCGAACTGAAAAAGCGTACTTTCTCACATAAAATCCAAACAGGTGAATCGAATCCAATATGGTCTGTTCTCACAACTCATATTCTATGTTACAGACATGCTAGTACCCTCGGCTTGTCCACGGGACGATTATTTCATATTTTCGCCACTAAAACAACTAAGTGTTAACGGTTCGAACCTAAAACACCTACTTTGTTGCATAAAATCTAAAGTGGTGATCTTAATCAGATTTCGTTTGCTCTCACAACTCACATTCTATTTTAGAGACATGTCAGTATCTCGGCTCGTCCACAAGACGAGTATTTCACATTTTTGCCCTTAAACCAGTAAGTGTTAATGGTTTGAAACTAGAACGCCTACTTTCCCTCACAAAATCCAAATCAGTGATCTGAATCTAATCCAGTTTGTTCTCACAACTCACATTCTATGTTACGAACATCTCGATACCCCTGACTCATCCACAGGATGAATATTTCACATATTTGCCCTTGAAATCACTAAGTGTTACATGTTCGAACGCAAAACACCTAAAACCATTAAGTGTTAACATTATATGGTATATATAATGCACATTATGATAATAAAGTTTTAAAAGTGTTTAGTACTTATATTTTAGGGTGGAGGTGGAGGTGGAGGTGGCGATGGATGTACATGTGAATGTGGTATGCCATAACTCTGATAGATAGCAGCCATAGCGCATTGTATGCCTTCATTTATCTGCTCCAACATCCGTTACTTTGTTAGCTCCATGCATTGTTCTGTATGTTCCAAACATTGAAGTACCTTATGTACCCGTTGGTCCACCTCCGCTTAGATATGCTGCTATATAAGCTCGTCCTCAAGAAACGGGGAGCCTAAAACCCTAGAGAAGGTGGGAGCGAAGGACGAGCAACAGTCTACTGACTTCCTAAGAACGGTAGTTGGGTCCATTATATCTCTTAAGCAATATAAACGGTTATTTTGCCCTTAGACTCTGCCAACCATTGCTCGGCGTCCAGTTGCTGGTGTGTGGATGATCATAACCATATTTAGAGGTCATAACCTGACTATAGGACTCTTATAACCCAAATCAACGCATTAGTGTGATAAATTAGATCATAGACAACTAAATGGAATGACTTTAGTAATTAAGCTAGTTGACATAAAGTTCATAAAACAATAAATAAATCGTCACTTATACTTACCTTGGACTTTTGGTCAATGTAGTCCCTCGTCTTTTTGGCTATGTAGGTCTCATTGAAAATATCCAATATAGTAAGTTTTCTGCCCAATTTTGTTTCCTACACATGGTAATGAAATTTGCATTAAATATGAAACTAACATTATAATCATGTACTTATAAAAAAAAATAACATCATGTCGATCATGCACATTCATGTATTAATAAAAAAATAAGCATCATATAGATAATTGACATTATAATTATGTTTACCATCCAGTCCGCGTTCTCCTATGTACTGATGGACCCCCTAATATGGTGGACAAACTCATCTCATATCCGCCTATTAGATGATGTAGTCTGTTGATGCCTTTCCCAACCCTATGTGGTCTACAAATCATAAAGTCCATCCTAATCTCGTTGCCTCAGCTAATGCTTGCTCCACCCTTTCCACTCTAATTTGTTTGGCCTACGTTATCATTCAACTTTAGCTCGGGCTTTGTTTAGGTGGTTAGATAAGCACTTTTGAGTAATATAGTTAAAAATAGCCTAGGCATGTCTGGTCTCCTCCGGGGTGAGGAACTTATAATGATGCTCAAATGTAAAAGAAATGGGATTACTTGCAACCTATAGAAAAACATAAAATAAAAAAAAATAATAAATAACAACAGAAAATAAATTATACAAAAAAAGTCATTGAAGTACACGTCTTGCACAAAGGAGCCATCGTGATGATTTTTTGCTATCATTGTGATAGTCTATATGATGCCTTTAACCCCACTAAATGCACTACAAGAATCAAAAACTTAAAATCAAATGCAAAAATTAGCTAAAGGCATTATTATAGAATCAATAACGCTAACATGACATGATTTGATTGTTATTTAATATTAAAAAAGTACCCTTAAAGCATCTGTTTTTCATCAAGACTAGTCATTGTTAATCTTTTCATGGTACAATGAAAAAAACCTCATCAATCAAATATCATTTAACATAAAATCCAAACCACAATAATAATTTGTTTTATTTGACAATTTATTAATAAAATTATAGTAAACTAAATACAAAAAATAATCTAAGTTACTTCAAAGCTATTTTAGCTTTTTAGTGAAGTATAATATTTGGCTTTACACCAATGTGGAGAAACTTTCTCTTACTCACTGACATTGTAATTTCACAATGAGCCATATATTAAAAAATTATGTGTAAATCACATGACTTTCTTACTGAAATATTTAATAAATAAATCAAATATTTTATCATGTGATTTACAGGTGATTTTTTATTACACGACTCAATGTGAAGTTTTCACATCAAGTGAGAAACTAAGTATTATTCTTGAGTGAAAATATAAAAATCAAAGACAAAAAGGGAAAATCAATACAACCATAATCTATATATGCATTAAACAAAAAATTATTGTAAAAATAGAAAATAGCAAAAGTTGACTTAATTGAAAGCTATATCTAGCCAGGATTCGGTCGCAAATAAAACATCGTCTTGCGAAAAGGTAAGGTGTTTGACTTCACTTTATCTATTCTCCCCAACATAATATATACTTGTAAAATATACAGACTAGTAGGGGGTTGTTTTTGTCATTTCAAAATTTTTGACTCTTCAATTCCTAAGCTAAACCTATAAATCCCACGATTCAGAGACCAAAATCACAAAACCCACCAAATTCCAAAACTAAAACCTAGTCCCCAAGCTGCCACCCACTGTGCATTGAGCACCCACCCTCGACGGTCAGATTTAGGAGCATTAATCCAACATTTGAACCGACAACGAATTCGTTGAGTTAGGATTCAAACTGAGTTAAATAATGTAATTCTCAATTTCATAGTTTAATATTATGCATGAAACTAATAAATTTTAGAATTCATTTAACAATTTAATGATGAAATCATAGTAACTTAAATACACAAAAAATCCAGTTACTTCTATACTCTTTTAGCCTTTCAGTGAAAAATATAGAAAACAAAGATAAAAACAACAAATCAATACAAGCTACACAATCTATATATGTGTTTATGTCTAAAATGTGTTGTTGAGCTGGAGGTCGTCACTTCAATGGCCTGCACAGAGAAGCATGGGTGAATTAAAAGGTCACCGGAGTAGAGGGAGGGTGATGCCTCTGAGGACACTCTGACGCTCTCGTCAGTATAAAGTTTGTCAAAAGGGAGAAGATAATGATGCTAGTGTTTTCAGTAATGAGCTTAGAATTCAATCTGAATCGTGCTCGCATACCTTAATCCTTTTATAGTATTTTGAAGGTGAGGTTGCCCACGTGGTTGGGATGGGGCAATCCCGGAGATCTTGTCCCTCTGCTAATAGGTATCACTGGGTGCCTAGAGATGGCTGTGATCCCTGAAATTATGCTTATAGGTCTGTGCAGGGGTGTCCGAAAGTGGTAATCCTTGAAATTATGCTTACAGCTCGGTACATAAGAGATCGTGAGTGACAGTGGTGTTGTCAACTGCTCATCCACATCTTGTCAGTTTATTAGAGAGGGTCCGTCCGCATGTTTTCATGCTACTGGGGGAAGTTATCCACGTGTCTTCATGCTACTGGAGGAGAGTTTGTCTATGTGTCCTCATGCTACTAGATGAGAGTTTGTTCACATGTCCACATGTCATTGGGTGGTACCTTATATCTATATCATAGGCCCCCCACTTCCTTGAGTGCATTTTTTTACTCTAAGAAAATATGATGGGACTTCAGCTTGAGAGATGTTGATCCGAACATATGAGTAACAGTCAATATACTCGACCTTAGAGGCGTTGGTCCGAGCATATGGGTAACAATCAATATGCTCGGTCTTAGAGACGTTGGTCCGAGCATATGAGGAGCAGTCAACATGCTCGGCCTTGTAGATGTAGGTCCGAGTATATGAGCAGCAGTCAATATGCTTGGCCTTGGAGACGTTAGTCCGAGCATATAAGCAGCAATCAATATGCTCGACCTTGAAAACATTGGTCCAATCATATGAGGAGTAGTCAATATGCTCGGCCTTGGGGATGTTGGTTCGAACATATAAGAAGCAGTCAATATGCTCGACCATGGAGACGTTGGTCCAAGTATATGAGAAACAGACAATAAGCTCGGCTTTGGAGACGTTGGTCCGAGCATATGAGCAGCAACCAACATGCTCGACCTTGGAGATGTTGGTTCGAGAATATGAGCAGCAGTCAACATGCTCGGCCTTGAAAACGTTGGTCCGAGCATATAAAGAGCGGTCAATATTCTCAGTCTTGGAGATGTTGGTCCAAGCATTTGACCAGCAGTCAATATGTTCGGTTTTGGAGACGTTGGTCCAAGCATATGAATAGTAGTCAATATGCTCAACTTTGGAGGTGCTGGTCCGAGTATATGAGAAGCAGTCAATATACTTAGCCTTGGAGACGTCGGTTTGAGCATACAAGGAGCAATCAATATGCTTGACCTTGGGGACGTTAGTTCGAGTGTATGAGAAGTAGTCAATATGCTTGACCATGGAAACGTTGGTCTGAGCATATTAGAAGCAGTCAATATCTTAGAGACATTGATCTGAGCATATTAATGAGCAGCAGTCAATATGCTCGGCCTTGGAGACGTTGGTCTGAGCATATGAGCAGCAGTCAATATGCTCGGTTTTGGAGACGTTGGTATGAGCATATGAGGACCAGTCAACATGCTCAGTCTTTGAGATGTTGGTCTGAGCATATAAGTAGTAGTCAATATGCTTAGCCTTGGAGGTGTTTGTCCGAGCATAATAGAAGTAGTCTATATGCTCGGCCTTGGGGATATTGGTCCTAGCATATGAGTAGCAATCAATATACTCGACCTTGGAGATGTTAGTTCGAGCATATGAGCAACAGTCAATTTGCTCGGCCTTAAAGACGTTGGTCTGAGCATATGAGGAGAAGTCAACATGCTCGACCTTAGAGATGTTGGTTCGAGCATATGAGTAACAATTAATATGCTCAGTCTTGGAAACGTTGGTCTGAGCATATGAGAAGCAGTCAATATGCGTTGGTCCAAGTATATGAGCAACAATCAATATGCTCGGCCTTGGAAGCGTTGGTCCGAGCATATGAGAAGCAGTCAATATGGTCGGCCTTAAAGATGTTGGTCCAAGCATATGAGCAACAATTAATATGCTCGGCTTTGGAGATGTTGGTTCAAGAATATGTGCAGTAGTCAATATGCTCGACCTTGGAGATGTTGATCCGAGTATATGAAGAGCAGTCAACATGCTCGACCTTGGAGACGTTAGTCCGAGCATATGAGCAGCAGTCAATATACTCGGTTTTGGAGACGTTGGTTCGAGCATATAAGCAGCAGTCAATATGCTCCGCTTTGGAGATGTTGGTCTGAACATATGAGTAGTAGTCAAAATGCTCAGCCTTGGAGACATTAGTCCGAACATATGAACAGCAGTCAATATGCTCGGCTTTGGAGACTTCAATCTAGGTCATTCTTTTGAAGTTCTTGGTGGACTCTTTAACTTCTTCTATTGGATTTTTTGGTGGACTCTTGGGGGGCTTGCCCTTTAGGACTAGAAAGAGTTCTCTGATGTTAGGCTTTGGATCATCGTTCTTAAGGCCAAAATAGGAAATATCTTTGAACCATTCTCCAGAACCTTCGTTATATGTGGCATGTTTGAGCCATTTAATACGTGCAACTATTCAAAGTAAAAATATCGTGTTCATTAATGTTTTGTTCCCTTGGGGAACAAAACGGTACCTCGAGCAAGCCAAATATCGCATTGTTGTGACTGGGGGTCCTTGGAGAGCGTAAAAGTGGTCTCGGGTATTTTGAACGTCATGTCTTCCCAACCGTAAGGTTTAACTCACCTCGTTCGTCATGCTTTTTCATTTATATAAGGGTGTTTGCTTCTTATTTTTCTTCACTTCACTCTACGTGCAATTTTTAGAGAGAAATATTGAGAGCTCATGGACTCGTCCTAAATCTTGAGAGCACTCGGAATCTGAATTTGGTGAGAGGTTGCTTCATAGTCATCCTTGGTGAGAGGTTGCTTTGTAGTCGTCCTTGGTGAAAAGTTGCTCGGAGGTGTCTCGAGGTTCAAAGGTGCTTGGAGTTGGAGGGATATCAAGGCGTTCAGCTGAAGAGGAAGTTCCTGAGCTATTTACACTTTAGGTGAGTCTCATTTACCCACTTCTTTTGTTTTTAGTAGATAGTTTACGCGATCGGCCTAGTAGTTGTAGTTTTTGTAGTAGTAGCACATATGGGGAGACAAGGTCAGACTCGTCCTCTTCCAGAAGTGAGACCTCAGAAGGCGCTGAGGTCAAGGATAGGCCACTAGCTATGGTGCCTTATGTAGCAGTGGTAGAGGAGTATGAAAAGGACTCCACCTTTAAGGGCGAGGACGAAGTGAATGTCGTCTTGGCCAAGATTATGAGGGATATGGCTGTGAAAGAGAGGGTACAATGGACATTTGTGGCGAATGCTGTACAAAGCCAAATTAGGGAGGATGATCTTAAAGTGATCTGAAGGGCGTACCATATTCTTGAGTACTATGTCCTCAGGCCAGCAAGGGTTAAAGAGAGGGCTTGTTATGCCCTTTCAAGTTGCGTACCCTACAAACTGTGTGTACAAGTAGCACATGAAGACTGGGTTTCATTTTCACCTCTACCCCTTCTTCTGTACAGTGCTACGGTATTTTGATATAGCATTGTGCCAGTTGGTACTGAACTCAGTATGGTTGATCATTGCCTTTATTTGTGTCTGCAAAGAGGTGGGGGACTGATGAGTCTCGATGTCTTCAAGGCCTACTTCTAGATAAACAAGCATGGCCAGACCGGATGGGTCATGATCAGTTTGTAGGAGAATAGAAAGTTGTTGAGGAAGACACCATCTTTGATTAAAAGGTGAAAGAAATCCTTATTCTTTATCCAAAGCGAGAGGGGTTTCGGGGTTCCGCTCATGTGGAGTTTAGATCGAGCAGGAAAATGTAAGAAGTTGAGACTTTTGATTCATGAATAGGAGATGGTGAGCGCCATGGTAGCCACACCTATGGACGTGGAGGTCTTTTATGATAATGAGGAGTTGACAAGGCACGATCTCTGCCCTCTGTATCCCAAGGTATCTATAGAGAGTGGTAACCCTGCACTCACTACTTTACACTTAGATTATATTTTGCTTTTGTTTACTACTTTGTGTTCTTACCTTTTTATTTCATATTTATAGATTCTTTTGATGTTTGAGCAGAGATGAAGACTACGACTAATGCTAGGGAACGAGTTAGGAAGCTTGCCTTAGAGAAGAGGAAAGCTGCTCAAGCAGAGAAGAGACCAGTATCCGTCTCTGGCACAAGAAAGAGGTCGCGAGCTCTTTTCATCACCCTTCTTGATATGAAAAGCTCTCTCGGGCGTTCCTCTAAGCCAGAGGTTACTCCAATTTTGCTCCATGCTCCATCGTTGTCCCGAGGTGCTCCTTCGGGTGCGACTGTCTTCATGCCCAACTAGGGTTTGAATACCAATGACTTCGTCTTTTCACACCCCTAGGTGGCCCCGGAACACCTTGTCCTAGGGGTTCCGTTCTGGAACATGCTCGAGCTGTTGCGGAGGCCCATCAAGGGACTTTGTTCTACTGTTGAGACCTTAGCTTCTCAGGTAAAAAGTTTTTCTATTTATTTCTTTAATTTTTCTCTTTGTATTATTGATGATTAATGGTCCTTGCTTTCTTTCAGTCAAGCGTGTTGCTGGTAGTGTTGTCTCACCGATACTTGGACACAGCTGAGAAGTTGGGTTGGGCTCAGTAGAAGCTGGATGAAGGCACCAAACTTGTCCACTAGCTGCAGGCATCCTTGGAGGTGGCTAACCAAGCCAGAGTTGAGGCCGTTCGAGAGAGGAATGTCATTGTTGCTCTAGGGAAATGGCTCAGAGGGGATGTCGACACCCACATCCAAATGGTCGTGGAGGTCGCCCTAACCAATTTTAAGGACTCGGCTTCATACCAGAAGGGGGTCGAAGATGAAGGGGGTCTACAGTACTTCAAGGTCTTCTTAAAGGCTAAGAGGAGAGTTGAGGCCCTATACCCCAGGACTAACTTTTTGGCTCTCGACCTACTAGGCTCGTTGGAAGATGTTGAGGCTACAGTCAGCGAGGTAGAGGCAGTAGCTCAGGTTGGTGAGAATGAGCCAACTACTCAACTGAGGGGCGAGGCCGAGGCCAGATCTAAGGGGGAGGCCGCCCCCTAAAGGCTTTAATTTAGTTTTTGTTTTTCTTTCCTTTTTGTACTCCAAAGCCGATAGTGCCTTTGTAAATTTGCTTTTGTATTTTAATAAAATTTTGGTTTCTTTTTAACTTGCTGTTTCTTATTGTAATTTTACCTTTAACATTACAACTTTAGTTAACCGATTTGCTTTGTGAGCCACACTTGAGGTACGTGCTATTGGTAGAATCGACGGATGTTTTTGGTGTTCCAAGTCTAGAGAACAGGCTTTCCACTTAGCTTATCAAGCTCAAAGGTGCCGGATCGACACAGTCTTTTAATGCGATATGGGCCTTCTCAGTTTGGGACCAACTTTCCCTTTTCTTACGGGCATGACACTTCATTCTTTCGTAGGATGAGGTTGTGCAACTTGAAGCTTTTGCTTTGGACCCGAGAGTTATAATACTTGGCAGCCTTCTACTGATAGGTAGTAGGATCTGGGCTTATCCCGAGCTTCATCGATAAGGTCAACATTCATCCGTAGGGCTTCTTTGTTATTGCCCTTTTTGAAATTCTGCACTCGTAGCCAAGGTACCCCGATTTCCAAGGGTTGACCGCCTAGGAATCATAGGCCATGAAGAAGGGGGTTTCTCCTATAGGAGTTCGGGTGGTGGTCCGATATGTCCATAGCACGTTAGGTAAGTTATTGGCCCATTGTTTGTTTGCCTCATCTAATCTCCTCTTGATGCCTTATAGAAGCGTTCTGTTGGTTACTTCGACTTATCCGTTAGCTTGTGGATACCCGACGAAGGAAAATCGATGCTCGATGTGCAGTTATTCACAGAACATCCTGAATTTGGGTACTATCAAATTATTTGCCGTTGTCGGTCACCAGTATTTGGGGAACATCGAAACGGCACATTATGGACTTCCAAACGAAGTTCTGAGCTTGATGATCGGTTATGCTGGCTAGTAGTTCTGCTTCTACCCACTTAGTGAAGTAGTCTATTGCCACGATGAGGTGCTTCTGTTGGTCGGGTGCTTCAGTGAAAGAGCTAAAAATTTCCATCCCCCACATGGCGAATGGGAGTGGGCTCATGATCGAGGTAGGAGGGTTTGCTAGTTGGTGGGGTACCATAGAGTATTGTTTACAGCTCTTGCAATTTTTGACTAATTCCATAACTTTTTTTGTATTATGGGCTAGTAGTAGCTTTGCCGGTGTATTTTGAAGGCCATGGCTCGGCCTCTGATGTGGTTTTCGCTGATTCCTTCGTAAACCTCACGAAAGGCATAGTTGGCTTCGATTGGCCCCAAACACCTTAGGTAGGGTGTTGTGAGGCCTCTCTTGTATAACTGTTCATCCATGATCGTATATCGTGATGCTCGGGAGATGATCTTTCTAGCTTTTCCTATTTACTCGAGGAGCTGGCCGTCCCGCAAATACCGGTGGATTGGATCAGCCCAAGTTTCTCATTCGGTTACAGATAACACAAGGATTTCCTAAATGCTTGGGACAGCTAGTGTTTTGAGGTAGACTGCTCATGTGGGCTTAGACTGGCGGAAGGACTAAGGAATCAACTTTCGAGCTTTTCGTCTGGGGGACCAGTGTTATCTGAAATACTTTGAACTTAGCGACGAGTTCTCTAGCCTTTTCTAGGTAGCGGGTGATCTTCTCTCATTGGATTTCGAATTCTCTATTAATCTAATTTTTTACCAGCTGTGAGTCGCTATATACATCGAGGACTTTGACCGTCATCGCCTTAGCTAGTTTCATCTCGGTAAGTAATGCCTCGTACTCCGCTTCATTGTTGGAGGCATTGAACTCGAACCTTAGGGAGTATTCAATGGTGAAACCATTCGGGCTACATAGGATGAGCCCAACACCACTTTCAATGCTATTGGATTATCCATCAACATGGAGAGTCCACTGCGGAACTAGTTCAGTTACCTCGAGGTCCGGGGTTGAGTCGACTTCCCTTGGGGTGTTGTCTTTACAATAAGGTCCGCGAGAGCCTGAGCTTTGATGGCTTTATAAGGATGATACTGAATGTCGAACTCACCAAGCTCTACAGACCACTTGACAATCCTTCCAGAGACATCTAGCTTGTGGAGCACTTGCCTCAGTGGTTGATCCGTTAAGAGGACGATGGTGTGAGCTTGAAAGTATGACCGAAGTTTTCGTGCTGTAATCAAGAGGGCGTACGCCATTTTTTCTATAAGAAGATACCATGTTTCTACATCGTGGAGGATTTTGCTTACATAATACACATGTTTTTGGATGCCTGCTTCCTCTCAAATCAGGACAAAGGCTATTACTTTTTATCCGGTCGATAGGTACAAGAAGAGTTCTTTGTTGGCGATGGGGTCAGGAATGGAGGTGAGCTTAAATATCTTTTTTCGTTCTTCGAACGCCTTCTGACAATCTTCAGTCCAGGTGAAGTATTTCACCTTTCTGATGGCTTTGAAGAAGGGGAGGCACTTCTCCGCGGATTTTAACATAAATTGGTTTAGTGCGACTACCCGTTCTATCATTCATTGCACTTCTCTTACTGTCCGAGAGGGAGTCATACCGAGGATGGCTTCGATTTTTTTTAGGTTGGCCTCTATGCCCCTTTGGGTTACTATGAAGTGCACTTTATGGGGTTCAGTTTCATCTGGTGACATTGAAGCACCTCGAATGCTTCCTTCAGATCGACTTCATGGTCTTTGGCCTCGACACTCTTAACCAACATATCGTTTACATAGACTTTTATGTTTCTCCCGATCTGCTAGTGGAAGATCTTGTTTACTAACCTCTGATATGTTGCCCCCGCGCTTTTTAAGATCGAAGGGCATGACCTTGTAGCAGTACAACCCCTTGCCAATGATGGAGGCCGGTTTTTTCTCGGTCCGATCTATGCATGAGGATCTAATTGTAGTTGGAGTAGGCATCCATGAATGTTAGAAACTTGTGCCCTGACGTTGCTTCGACGAGCTGATTGATCCATGACAGCGGGAAGCTGTCCTTTGGACAAACTTTGTTCAGGTCTATGAAATCGATATAGATTCGTCACTTACCGTTTGATTTTTTTACCATCACTACGTTGGATACCCAGTTAGGATATTCCGTTTCTTGGACCAAATTCACCGCGAGTAGTTTGTCTACCTCAACTTTGATAGCGGCCTGTCGTTCGGGGGTGAACCACCTCTTCTTATGGATGATTGGCTTGTGGCTTAGATACATATTCTATCAGTACACATTCACTTCTGGGCTGATTCCTGGCATGTCTGAGGCTGACTAAGCGAAGAGGTCCTGATTCTTCTGGAGGGTCTCCGTTCTCTTTGCCCCTCTCACGGTGTTCAGGTAACAGGACCTAGAGACTTGCTAGTTCCTTGTGACTTCTCTTACCCCATCCTCGGTGGGAAATTTCATCTTTAAATGGTATATGGAGACGACCACTTTGAGTTTTTTAAGGGTGGGCCTGTCGAGGATCATGTTGTAGGACGACGATTGCCTGACCACTAGGAAAGTAGTCTGTACCGTGGTCGTTTGTGGAGTTGTCCTTGCGGTGACTAGGAGGACTATGCTGCCTTCAGCGAACACTGGGCCCCCGAGAAAATGTAGAGCGGGGTAGAGACCGATTCTAGTTGAGCATCTTCCAACTGCATCTGTTGGAACGCGTTGTAAAACAGGATATCGACTGAACTCCCGTTGTCGACTAGGATACGGCTGACATCGTGGTTGGCCAAGAGAAAGAAGACCACTAGGTAATCGTCGTGCGGGTCTGGGCTCCCTCTAAATCATCGTCTGAGAAAAAAATCGCTTGGTTCATTTTCTTACGTTTATGGGGTCCACTGACTGAAGCTATAAACCTAGCGTAGGCCTTTCCGTTGTGTCCTGAGGTGCCTCCGTAGATCGTTTTGATAATCTTGGCAACGGTGGCCATTGGGTCTCTCTGGTTGGGCCCTTCTTGGTTTGGCCCCAACTTTTTCGAGGGGCATGGTGTGTTTGATTGCGATTGGGTGGATGCTCAGAACTTCTTCGGGGCTGTTCAGACATTCTCGGGGCCGTTCAGACATTCTCTTTTGCTGTGGTCTGGAGAATTCTTTCAACTACCCCCTGTTGATAAGGGCCTCTATCTGATGCTTCAGGGCCAAGCGTTCTTCATTATCATGCCCATGGTTTTTGTGGAAACGACACCATTTTCTTTGATCCCCACTGAGGTGCAGCGGCCTTGGAGGCTATTAAAGGATCGTCCTATCTTAGAGTTGCATTAGAACATTGGTCCTAGATGCGTTAAATGGAGTAAAGCTATCAAAACGACTGGGAACTTTATATCTATTTTCGTGAAAAGGTCGCTTAGGTGTGTGGCGAGGACTGATAGGATATTTTCTTTTCTTCTCTATGTCTCATTCCCGTTCTCTCCGGAAAGCTTAATCATCTTCTGTCAGCATATACTTTTCAACTCGAGCCAAAATCTTGTTCATGTTGCTGGGCGGTCACCTGGTGAGCTTGGAGCTAAAGATTTTGGACCTTAGCCCGTTTTTGAACGCTAACATCTAGATGTTAGGGTCGAGGTCAGGGATGTCCTAAGCAGCGGCTTTAAACCTCGAGATATAGGCCCGGAGTCTCTCTCCCTAGAGTTGGATGATGTTGAACAAACACTCCAAGGTTTTCTTAGGTCCTTTACTGTTAAGGAAGTGAGATGCGTAGGCGTAGCTCAACTCCTTGAAAGTGCTGATGCTCCTTGGCCTTAAACGTGAGTACCAGGTTCCAGCTGCCTTTTCGAGCATCAAGGGGAATGCTCGGCACATTACGAGGTCGGGATGCTGATGTAGTGTCATTGTAGTCTTGTGGTGTTGGAGATGATCCAAAGGGTTTGCTAAACCGTCATAAGGTTTGACTTGCGGCATTTGGAAGTTCGGAGGGAACAGAGCTTCGAGGACCTCTCAAGTAAAGGGCTGGTCTTAAACGTTGAGCTCATCCAGGACATTGTGGTTCTGGAACTTGAGTGCTTCGTTAATTCTTTCCTCAATTTCCTCGATCCATCTATCATGGCCGAGGTTGTTCCTAGAAGAGGGGCTCCCTTTGGATTTGACGGTGTGGGGTGGTGATGACTCCATCGTGGAACAGTTATCGATGGGGAGTCCACAGCTAGTAGGGCTCATGCATCTAGGATTTTGTTGAGGAGGTATGGAGAAGGGCTTGCAAGCCCCTCTGCAGACCTTGGTGGTGAGGTTAGTCACCAGACATGAGAGTTCCATGAATTATGCTTAGAGCATAGGTATAGTGAGATGTGTTTTCGGTGGGTTGATTTCTGTGCAGTGGGGACGTTGGGTCCGGGGAAGGGGTTGTGGGTCATTGCTAGAGGACCTTCGTTTGGACATAGTGGGGGGTCTTGACCCGAACCGTTGGCTATGGGTGCTGTTTTGTGTGGGTGCGGCGCTGGCCCCAGCAACTCATTTGCCGGCATTCCTAGTGGTGTTTTTGGGCAGCATGACAACAAATGAGTTCTTTAAACTTCTTCACTTTTACCGTTAGCGAGAGATGGTGGTTTTCCACGAACGATGTCAATCTGTTGATGCCTAAAATGTATTGCCGAGCTGGAGGTTGTCACTTCAATGGCCTGCACAGAGAAACATGTGTGAACTAAAAGGTCGCCGGAGTAGAGGGAGGGTGATGCCTCTGAGGACACTCCGACGCTCTCGTCAGTGCAAAGTTTGGCAAAAGAGAGAATATAATGATGCTAATGTTTTCAGTAATAAGCTTAGAATTTAACCTGAATCATGCTTGCATGCCTTGGTCCTTTTATAGTGTTTTGGAGGTAAGGTTGCCCAAGTGGTCGGGATGAAGCAATCTCGGAGATCCCGTCCTTTTGCTAGCAGGTATAACCGGGTGCCCAGGGATGGTTGTGTTCCTTGGAATCATGCTTACAGGTCTGTGTGGGTGTGTTCGGGAGTAGTAATCCCTAGAATTATGCTTACAGCCCAATACATGGGAGATCATGAGTGACAGTGGTGTTGCAAACTACTCGTCCATGTGTTGTCAGTTGCTTAGAGAGGGTCTGTCTGTGTGTCTTCATGCTACTTGGGGAAGTTGTCCACATATCTTCATGCTACTGGAGGAGAGCTTGTCAACGCATCCTCATGCTACTGGAGGAGAGTTTGTCCATGTCTCCTCATGTCATTGGGTGGTATCTTTTATCTGTATCAATATGCATTAAACAAAAAATTATTGTAAAAATAAAAGACAGAGGTCGCAGTAGACGCAACAGAGATTATGCCTGGCAGCAACGAGGAGAGAGAAAGGAGAAGAAAAAGGGAGAGAGAGAAAGGGAAGGAACAAGAAGGAAAAGAAGAGGAAGAAATGGGAGAGAAAGAAGAGAGAAAAAATGGGGTATGAGGAATTGGGAGAAAAGAAGGGAATTCGAATTCGTGGTTATAGGGTTTTGTTATAGGGAATTCATGGTTATATTTAATTTATTCACGTTATTTAGTTAAAATAATATTTAATTAATTATTCTTATTTGCGATGGCTATAACTCCATCGTAGATAAATATTTAATTTTAATTTTTCCTTCGTTTATTTAAGTGATGTAATTAAATTATTATTTAATTATTTACCAACTTTTTTACGATGAATATAATATTATATGTGACGAACATTTTCGTCGTATTTAATATTCGCGACGACAATTAAATTTCGTCGCAGATATTGTTTATCTACGATAGAATATTGTCTGTCACAGATATTCAATTTTCTTGTGATGCAAGTTACAACGATTGATTTGATTACAATATAAAATTCGTACTTATTAACCATAATGTTACCATAACACATCTAAAAAATAAGAAATAACATATATAAAATTGATCAAATAGCCCGCACATTGTACAAATCAAACTTATGATTTTATAGTTCCAGTAAAATATATTTTCTGATATAAATAAATTCAGTAATTAAAAAATTCATAAGATCCATTAGATTCGGTGATAAACTAAAACAAAAAGAGTTTCAGGTTTCACTACAAAATCTATTTGTTTTACCCATCAAAAGATCCATCAAGGCATCATAGAATTTGACTAATATCTATCCATGACAGATGTATTTTTATTGAAACCAAACGATGTTTGATTGGCAGTAGTAAAACGTTCAGCCAATTCAGTAGCGCCTGGGCTTGCTCGTGTGGCCTTTTCCGTTGATGACTTTCAAGTTTGGATGGAAGAGGTTCCACCATCTTTGTTGCCCCATTGTGGTTGCTGATCTTTGATTAATAAAATCCCAATTTCCAATCGGAGAAAAGACAGATGTGAGATTATCAAGTACCAATTGAAAATTGACAAATTTAATCTCTCATGTCTTAGAAAATTAAGCAACAGGTCAAAAACTGTTACTCTGTAATAAAGCAGCAAAGTTTAAAGAGAGAGCAACACCAAAGGAAGATGGATTCTTAATCTAGAATGGAGCAAGTCTTGGCTCAGATATGCGTGCGTGTATATAACTAGCACATCAACACCCATGATCTTTTTTCATAAGAAATTAAATAACTTAACATCTTAATACATGTTATGTAAGTGTTGTTATTTATAGACATACTAATTAGTAGTAGGTCAGATATAATCTCTTATAGCTTGATTAGTAAACCAAACTTTATAACTCGAGAAGATAAAACAATCAAAACATAATCACAAAAAATAATAAAAACAATTGAAAGAACTTACCAAGATATATAAGTAAAAAGAGTGCAGAGTGAGAGGACTATAAATAAAAAGAATGAAACAGAATAAAGTAATTGAATAAATTTGAAATTATTGACATTGATGAGTTAATATAAAATAAGTAAAAAGAAAGAGAAAAGAAAGAGAGGTACTGGATTAAAGATGAGAAAGATGAAAGAGAGTGAAAAAGTTTAAGCCTCGGTGGAATAATATGAAAGAGAAAAAATTAGCACTACAAGAGAAATTGTGTATACTGGCGTTTTGTTTTTCGTGCTTAAAAATAACTCCGAAATATTAATATCAATTTCACAGTCGCTCAACGCTTGACGTAAACACCCCATGTTGTGGATCATATATCAACACCTGTAAGCGCCAAAATAAAAGTCAAATAGCAGGGGAAGATAAACGTGAAAAAAAAGTTGTGTTATGTGAAAATTTAGGTGGAAAGGAAAAAAATATGCTCAAGTCTCTCACTCTCACTAGCTGTGTCGCTCTCTCCAAAGTCTTCTCTAGTTCTCTCTGTCTCTGTCTCTGTCTCTGTCTCTCTATTTCTCTTGTTTTGTCTCTCTGATTTTTCGATTACGAGTTTAATTATTTGAAGAGATGATTTGGGTTTGTGATAAATTTAAGAAATTTTAAGGAAAAAAGCGTAAACTCCCAATTTTTTTTGGATTCTTCATGTGGAATCTCGATTTTTTTTTTTGGGGTTTTCTTGAGTTTTGTTTAAGATTTTCTTGTTTGTTCGTTTTTGGATGAATCGATTTTCATTCTCTTCCACTGGCTCAACACCGAATCAAGGTTTTCTTGGGCGTCACCAAATCGAAGCACCGTTGTTCATCCCAACAAGAATATATATATTCTCCGTCTCTACTTCGTTCAAGATTTTTTTAAGTAATTTTCTATTCCGTCATCTTCATTTTGTATCTCTACTTTGTATTGAGAAAAATAGACTTAAAAGAACTTAATTAAAATTAAAATGCTTATAAATTTAGGATAAATTTTGTTTAGTTACCGATTCATTCATATAGATCCATTGGATTGTATATGCACCCAACCAAATCCCTGACAATTAAAGGAATTGATCCCAAGAGTCAAGATCTTAATAATAGATCATTTAAGTATATTTTCTCCATATATAGTTTCCTTTCAGAATATGACGGCCCAATTCTTTATCATCTGACATAATTTTGTAAGCTTTAGCAAGCAAACCATCATGCACATGTTTTATTAGCTGATATAGTTAAATAGGCTAAATTTTGGTACGTTGGGGCACAGCCCCCATATAGTCAATTTGCAGCCTCCAGTGCAAAATGAAACATACACTCCACTACTCGATTGCTATTACATTGTATCTTATATTGTTGTCCAAATCGCGAATTTTACGTTTGAATTCGGACTTAAATTCGCGAATTTAGATTTATGAGATCGAGAGTTGGAAGTTTGAGCACGCCACCGGCTTCTGCTGAAGGTAAAATAGCACAAAGACCCAAGCATATATATATATATATATATATATATATAAACCATAATTAAAATATTAGATTTAGACCATCTCAAAATTTTATTGGTAATTTTAAAAAAATTTATTAGTAACATTAGTATAAGTGTAAAACTCAAAAAATAATGTTATGAATAAAAATTTTAAAAATTACTAATAAAGTTTCGAACTGTTTTAAAACACTGATTTTAAGTCCGGCCTATCCAGTTAATCATCTACATGTTCTAAATTTTGTAGTAACAATTTCAAATTGTTTTTTATCACTTTCAACAACAAAAAATAAAAAATAAGATAAATTTCATGAACATAATTATATATTTATGTTAGTGATATAAAAAATATACATATTCTTGAGTCACTCTTGGCTTATAACAAATTTTAAAAATTAATGCTCTCACGCTCTTGCTCCCAATCACTGTTTCCTAACATTGTAGTGGAACAACATAGAGCAGAGGACCTCGACATGTATTAACAGTTAAATGGATGTATAAAGTTGACAAAAACTTATTAGACCCGATTCCACTCAAAATCCAAAATGAATTGTCACTAAAACTAAGCAAATTCAAGTCATTTGAAACCTGAAACTATCCAAATTTAAAATGATCTGAATCCGAACCATTAGAATCACAAAATAATCCAAAATAATCCAACCCGACTATTTTAGATTTCAACTAAAGAATTTATCTATTTCGTCCACACGCTTTATTACTTAAGCTACTCTCAAAAGACAATTAGAAGTTTCTAAAAATCTATTAAGTATTAATTGTTGAAGATAAAAATAAATTGAAAAAAAAGAAGCATGATGATATATATAATTACATAGTAATAATCCCGTGCTATGACGGATATGTATCTAGTAATAATTATCATATCTAGTAATTTGCATGCAGAGATATAATGGATAAGCACAAATAATGTAAGATCATATTACGATTTCTTTGTGCATATATATATACAAGTTGGACTGTTTTATTAAAAGTTTCCTTTGGGCACCAGTCTCATGTCCTCTGCCTCAGGTATCTTGTTTGGCCCTTTCAAATTATTTATCCCTAATACATGCATACAATGCTTCTGTGTTTTTTTTTCCTTACCCTTCACTGGTGACCTTTAAGGAAGCTTCCTTCTATAATGTGCCATTTCCTGTTTTGCCTGTCTTTAGGCAATGTTCATAGTCAGGATCCTAATACACAGTTCTTTGTTGTCTATTCTTGTCTTTTTTCTTTTAATTTTCTAAAAATTTCCATTGGAATTGCTTTTGTTTTGTTTTGAGGACAAAAGAATAAACTACAATCTAGGAAGCTTCCTTGGAAATTGAAACCTCAATATATGAAGTGTATATCCGTTAGATTTTTCTTCTATCAACTAGATAGGCAACAAACTAACCAAAGAAAGAAATGTGGCATGCTTCATTATTTTCATCCTCTTCAACCTTGCTCTCCTTCTTCTTTTACTTCTTCCTACTAAGTACGCCTCATGGGAAATGCTTTACCATGGGAGCTACAATATCTGTTGATATAATCAATCAAACTTGCGAAACATGCGCAGATAAATCTCTAATCTTTAGTTATGATTTCTGTTTAACCTCTCTCCAAGAAATTCCAGTTAGCCACTCCACAAATCTCCAAGGACTTGCAGTTATAGCAATGGAGCTAGCTCTAGGAAATGTAACCAGCACAATTTCAACCATAAAAGAGTTGAGTAGTGGAACTTTAGACACTTTTGACTTGGCTTGCTTAGAAGATTGTTTGGAGCTGTACTCAAACGGGGTTGTGACATTGGTGGATGCCATAGAAGCATTTTTTATGGGACAGTATAGCACTGCAAATAGGTGGGTGAGTGCAGTCATGGAAGCGGCAACAACATGCGAAGGAGGGTTCAGAGAGAAGGAAGGAGAAGTATCTCCATTGAACAAAGAGAATTACAATCTCTTTCAGTTATCTGATATTGCATTATGCATCATTGACTTACTTTCTCTACCTCTACATTCTTAAGTCCTCTTTGAATTATAGCTTGATTTTGTTGCTAAAGGAATCAGAACAAAGTCCCCTCTCTCTCTCTCTCTCTCTTAATACCCTTTTAGCAAACATCACATGATGCTTATGGCTTACTACAACCATGCATGTATGATAATCCCAAACTCTAAATCAATTGTTAAATGTTTGTTTTAACTCTAAGATTAGTGCGCAATAAATTTTACAGCTCAATTACGACCAGGACTGTAACTATTGGCACGGTTTAATGAATTTCTTCTGATTTGAACCCAAAAAAATATAACACATGCAAGGCTAGCAGCTTTAGTTCCACCATGCCTTTTAGGATTTGTCTTTCTGCCTCTCCAGTGCTTGTACTGATCCCCACTTTCATTGGCCATCTCATTAGCCTAACATGCAAGATAGTAAAGTGACAAAGAATAATTAACTAAAGAGCACAATGTTTAGGTGGTTCGTCCTTAGGCCTTACATTCAAGAGAGGACATGTTCGAAGGGCTACATTTCTTATTCTCGCAACTTAATTACAATTCACAACCCATGTTTATAATGGTTATTACAAAACGTTACCGAAACCAACTAATGATCAATTAGAGGAAGTAGATCAAGACTATTTCAAATAAACATATACATGATTCAAATAATCTCTCCCATTAACTTTATAAGCCAACTCATGATGTAAGGGAAAGTCAACAACTTGTGAAGTCGGAAAGTTTTGGAAGAGTACTTCTGCATGGTTTGTTGTTGGGATCCAATTGATGAATACCATGATCAATGCAAGACTCATTGAAAATGTGTTTCAAAATTAAAGAAAAACTTGAAAGAAGACAATGATCAGTGCATTGAAGAGTAAAAGATACATCATCCAAGTTGAAGAAATGCTAGGAATAATGAAGCTCACATGAACATACATTCATTTGAAATTGTAGCTTCATATTGTTTATAGCTCACTTTGCAAGTTTATGACCTTGCTTCAACTTATCTCCGCATATTCTTTTTCTTTCACTACCTGTAGACAAAAGATTCAAAGAATTGATTATAAAACCAATCAGCTAGATGTTTTATTTTTTATAAAGTAAAGTTGGCACACATGTACTCATTTCTTTAAAAAAAACAGAAGGAAAAAAAGTAACTAATTTTAGCCCCAAACGTGAATACTTAGCTGAATGATTATATATCTTCATAGTTTAAAGAGAAAATAATCATTTACTATCTTACATGACAATGTTTGATGGGTTCAGCAATGCATTAGAACATTATCATGTAAAAAATTTAAATATAATCTAAACATGCTAAACAACTTAAATAGCATATAGATTAAATGCGGAATTATTAAGACTGTATACATACCTCCAGCTATTGAAGCTTTTCACTTACACAATCCGCTATTCTCTTGATATTGGTTCTTCTAGACTCTCAAAACTCTCTTCAATTTGATGGTGTATGAAAGAAAATGAGAAGTACCGAGTCTAGGGACCAAACCTGTATTTATACATGTTCTTCCATCAAGAACGTCCATCCGTATTCCATACACTTGTTACCACAATCAATGGATAGTCAAAGGGTTAAACATGGACCATATATAGGTTAGTTACATATACCTTATACTCTCAATACAACCATTGAGAATATGAACCAATATTCCTTAAGCATACACCTTGTGTTTTTTCTCTAGCACTCTAACTTGCTAACTCTTAATATGCTCTATGGTTATCCTATTTATAGGAGAAATGCACTAAGAATAATTGAATTAATTTGGCCACAATTAATGCTTAGTGGAGCACATCTACCTCCACTTAATTGCCAAAATTAATGCTTGAATTTATTACATCTACCTCCACTTAATTGCCACAATTAATGCTTGAATTTATTACATCTACATCCACTTATTAATTGCCACAATTCTCCCACTTGGTCCATATGTTTAACCTAACTTAATCCCATTGATATATTTTAAGAAGTAAATACATGAATCATGACGATAAGTCCTCTAAGAGTGAGTATTACCTTTCATGTATTACAATGCATTTAGTTCCTCAAGTATTATTCTTCATGTGGTAACATTTCTTAATGAATAAACCCTATGTTTATTCTTGGTCCTATACATATGAATTTTCTCAAAGAAATTAAGGTGCACATGAATATGAGAAAACATCAAAATATGTAAGAGTTTCATTAATAAACTGTATGTATACACTTACAAAGTGGAACCAAGTCCCATTTTCTCTACATGATCCTTGAATTTCAAAGGTGGCATGCCTTTAGTGAAAAGATCAGTGATCATCAATTCAGTGCTAATGTGTTCAATGACCATTTTCTTTTCTTTTACACGTTCTCTTATGGTTAAATACTTAATGTCGATGTGTTTACTTCGACTTCGACTTTTATTGTTTTTAGCCATAAAGACAGCAGCTGAATTGTCGCAGAAATTCTCAATGGCCTAGATATAGAATCCATGACTCTAAGCTCAGAAATGAAACTCCTAAGCCATACACCATATAAAGTGGCCTCAAAACAGGAGAAGAACTCGGCTTCCATAGTAGAAGTAGCAGTCAATGTCTGCTTGATACTTCTCCAAGAAATAGCTCCACCGGCCATTAGAAAAATGTACCCTGATGTTGATTTACATGAATCAACACAGCCAGCAAAGTCTGAATCAAAGTAACCAATCACATCCAGATTGTCCGTCTGTCTATATATAAGCTTGTAGTCTTTAGTTCCTTAAAGATACCTCATTACTTTCTTTGCAGCTCTCCAGTGGTCTATACCTGAGTTACTCTGATATCGCCATAACATCCCTACAACAAATGCAATGTCAGGTCTAGTGCAGACATGAGCATACATAAGGCTTCCGACTGCAGAAGCATATGGAATGTTCTTCATGGATTCCCTCTCAAAATCGTTCTTCGGGCATTGGTTCAAATTGAACCTATCACCCTTCACAATGGGAGCTACACTTAGTGAACAATCTATTATCCGAAATCTCTCTAAAACTTTGTTGATATAGGTTTCTTGTGACAGACCTAAAAACCTCGAGGTCTATCTCTATGGATCTTAATGCCAATGACATAAAATGCCTCACCCATATCTTTCATATCAAAATTTTTAGAGAGAATTTGTTTCACCTCATACAACAAGCCCTTATCATTGGTTGCAAGTAAAATATCATCCACATATAAAACAAGAAAACAAATTTTACTCCCACTGACCTTCTGGTATATACATTGATCCATGGGATTTTTAACAAAACCGAATGAAGAAATTACTTCATGGAATTTAAAATACTATTGACGGGAGGCTTGTTTTAAACCGTATATGGATTTCCTAAGCGTGCAAATCAAATGCTCACCATCATTAGAGGAGAAACCTTCAGGTTGTTTCCTATAAACCTCATTCTCTAGATCTCCATTAAGAAATGCAATTTTCACATCCATTTGTTGCAGCTCAAGGTTAAAATGAGCAACTAATGCCAAAATAATACGAAGAGAATCTTTCTTAGATACATGAGAGAAAGTCTCCGTATAATCAATTCCTTCTTTTTGAGTAAATCCTTTAGCAATGAGTCTCGCTTAGAATCTTTCTTAGATACAGGAGAGAAAGTCTCTGTGTAATCGATTCTTTCTTTTTGAGTAAATCTCTTAGCAACGAGTCTCGCTTTGTATCTCTCAATGTTGCCTAATGAATCTATCTTGGTTTTAAAGACCCATTTGCAATCAATGGCCTTCGTCCCATTAGGCAACTCTACAAGATCCCAGACTCCGTTGCTTTTCATGGAATTCATCTCTTCCTTCATGGAATCGTGCCACATGGTTGACCCTTTGCAACTTATGGCCTGTGAAAAGGTTTCAGGATCATTTTCGGCTCTAAAATTATAGTCAGATTCTTGTAGATACACAATGTAATCACTAGGAATTGCTGATCTCCTGCTTCTAGTAGATTTTCTTAATGTTGTACCAATGTCTCCTAGGGGAGCTTGTGGTTCAACTGGTTGTTCAGGAACTTGTGGTATTTCCTGAACTACTTGATTTATTAGAATGTTGTCGGCAGCTTGTGGAACCTCAATGATTGATCGGTCAACACGAGCTTGTACTTGAGGCGTGTTATGAACTATAACCAATCTATCATTTGATGAAGGTTGAGATTTTGTATGATCATGTGCAGGTTTTGTATGATCATGTTCCGGAACTAAGTTCCTGAACCGATCCCTCCCACTGATTATGTCATTCTCTTGAAACTTAGCGTTTCTTGATTCCACAATCCTAGTAGTATGAGTTGGACAATAAAACCTGTAACCCTTGGACCTTTCGGCATATCCAACGAAATAACCACTAATGGTCATCGGATCCAGTTTCTTCTCTTGTGGGTTATAAATCCTCACCTCAGACGGACATCTCCAAACGCGCATATGTCGCAAACTCGGTTTTCAACCTTTTCATAATTCAAATGGTGTCTTAGGAACAGCCTTGGTTGAAACTCGGTTTAATATATACACAGCCGTCTTTAGTGCTTCAGTCCACAAGGATGTAGGAAGGTTGAAGTTGCTATGCATACTCCGCACCATGTCCATCAATGTTCGGTTTCTTCTTTCTGCAACACCATTCTGGTATGGGGAACCAGACATAGTGTATTGGGCAACAACCTCATGTTCTTGAAGAAACTTGGCAAAAAGACCAAGTGCTTGTCCACTTTCTGTGTATCTATCATAATATTCTCCACCTCCATCGGATCTCACAATTTGTATTTGCTTTCTGCATTGGTTCTTAACTTCAGCCTTAAAGACTTTGAAGGCATCCAATGCTTCATTCTTATTATGAAGCAAATAGATATACATATATCGGGAGTAATCATCGATAAAAGTGACGAAATATTTCTGACCATGTGCGTCCATGTCTGGACAACATATATCAGTATGAATGATTTCTAATATGTCCGAACTCCTATTAGCACCTTTCTTGGACTTGTTGGTCTGCTTTCCCTTAATGCAGTCCACACAAGTCTCAAAATCAGTATAATCTAGAGTACTAAGTACCCATTCATTCACTAATCTCTTAATTCTTTCTATGGAGATATGTCTTAATCTCCGGTGCCATAACATAGAGGAGTCATCGTTAATATTACACCTTTTAACGCCAGTTTGAACATGCATTGAACTATAAGTGGTATCATTTTGTAAATAAAGATGATAAAGACCATCAGTCAAAATACCATTCCCAACACAATCAGTTTTATAAAATAAACTAAAAGATATGTCTTGAAAATTAAAGGAATATCCAAATGGTATAAGTCTGGAAACAGAAATCAAGTTTCGTGAGAAACTTGGTACATAAAAGGTTCTTAAAATAAAGCCACTACTTAAAGTTAAAATGCACGTTCCAATCGCCTTCACATGTGAGCCCATCTTGTTGCCTGATAAGATGCTTTGCTCACTTCCCACTGGCTTCCTTAGGTTTTGCATACTCTGCAAGGAGTTTGCAATATGGATTGTAGATCCAGAATCAATCCACCAGGTGTTAATATTAACATTAACTATATTAGATTTATAACAAACAAACGAGGTTGGCTCTAATATGTCCTTCCCACGGGTAGTAGCCAGCATTGCACTCTCAACCAGTTCCATCAGAAGCCTCTCTTCTTCTTGAACACACATGGTCATTAATTCATTGATTGTCCATTTGTCTTTATGTGTGTTATACGAGATTTTGAAAGGCCCATACTGAGTTGAAAGGGTGTTCAGAATGTAGTGCACTAGGAAGGATTCCGATATATTAACCTTGAGTTTCTTAAGTTGAGCTGCAATGTCACGCATTTGCATTATGTGCTCGAGCACCCCTTTTACGCTGGTGAGTCTAAGGGATGATAATCTCATTATCAGGGTGCTTGCCAATGCCTTTTCTAATGTGACGAATTGATCGTCAATGGCTTTCAAAAAATCGCGGACTTTCTCATGCTGGTCGACAGAACCACGTATACCAGCAATTATCTTAGTTTTGATAAACATCATACTGAGCCGATTGGATCGCTCCCATCGCTAATATAGCATGATAGCAGCTGGAGTGCTGTTATCGACGATTACCGGTGGTTCGTCCTTCCTAATAGCATAATCTATGTCCATCCACCCTAGATGGAGAAGAATCCTCTCATTCCATACCTTATAGTTATCTCCCCTAAGTTCGGATATGCCACAACTGATATCAGAGAAACTAGTGGGTCAAGTAACTGCATAAAGTCCAAAAGCTTATGTCAAGATTTGAGGTCTAATTTTTTAAATTGCATATTTTACCAATGTAAAAACACGCTGAAATTGAATCTAATTTCATTAAAAATTACCTGTGGGCTAAATTTTTAATTCAATAAGATCCTTCATACTTTATGATAAATTTTATCAAACTATTTTTACTAAATTCATAATGTATATTATGATTACAGTTTGATGTTTTTCTATCTTTAAACTTTATGATAAAACTATTAAATTAATTCTTCTTAACTCCTGTGGGTAAATTAAGAAAAACTAATTTTAATATATTATCCTAATTAATTATATAAACACAATAAAATCTCTGTGGGATAAAATCATTATATTCATATAATTAATTACAATTAATGTCCATTATGTGATCCTAATCCACTTAATATATAATTTTATATAATTAAAGATGTTGTGGCTACTCTATAAATATTTTAAAATTATATGGTTCACTAGACATTTATATTTACTATATTTTAGGCTCTACTTAATGCTTAAAAGCAATTACGTAGTAAAATAATAGGCAATCACTAAGAGTGCTCCCAGGATAATTGGTCGGGACAAAGCCTCATTAAAAACCAGAATCCTTAGACAAAGCATTGTTGTAGATCATGCTGTCTTATGCCAACTACAAATTGTTTATAAATTATTCATAATTTTTAACTTAATTGTTCATAGTAATGTATTATGAACCTTAATGTGTTATGCACAAATTAAGTTTTATGAGAATAACCTAAGTTTACATAATCTAACAATATCTAAACTTAATAATATGTTATTATATGTAAATAAAGTTCTCATAAATAAAACATAAATTGCATAATTAAACATAATATTATGCACTTAATTTAATTCAATGCACAAAACAAACTCATTCTAAAAGCATGAATTGAAAAACAAAAGCATGCTAAAAATGAGCATTTACTGAAATTGCATATATAGAGCTAACATAAATAGTATATATGTGTAATCTTAATTTGAGTAAAATAATCACAAAATTAAAAATACATGCCCAACATTAAATTATTTATGCACTAAAACTATTTAAACTTAAATTGCATGCATAACCCAAAAAAGTTATACATACATAACACATAATTTTAAGCACATAAATAAAATAAATACCTATAAGGGTTTATAAATTTTATTTTTGCAAATAATTACAAATCATATGCAACATAGTGAAAATCCATAAAATTGGTTTCCAAGATTTTAAAACTCAGAAATACTAGAAATCAAATTTCCTAATGATTTCTAACATTATTTTCCATCAAAAAATACTCGAAAAACAAACTTTGAAATCAAATTATTTTTCGGGTATAAATTGAAAGTATTACAGATTGCTTAATACTTCAAGGCAGAGGCAAACAACGCTCTGATACCAAATGTAAGAAATTTAAATATAATTTAAACATGCTAAACAACTTAAATAGCATATTGATTAAATGCAGAATTATAAAGACCGTAAATATACCTCCAGCCATTAAAGCTTTTCACTTATACAATCCGCTATTCTCTCGATATTGGTTCTTCTAGACTCTCATAACTCTCTTCAATTTGATGGTGTATGAAAGAAAATGAGAAGTACCGAGTCTTGGGACCAAACCTGTATTTATACATGTTCTTCCATCAAGAATGTCCGTCCGTATTCCATATGCTTGTTACCACAATCAATGGATAGCCAAAGGGTTAAACATGGACCATATATAGGTTGGTTACATATACCTTATACTCTCAATACAACCATTGAGAATATGAACCAACATTCCTTAAGCATACACCTTGTGTTTTTTCTCTAACACTCTAACTTGCTAACTCTTAATATGCTCTATGGTTATCCTATTTATAGGAGAAATGCACTAAAAATAATTGAATTAATTTGGTCACAATTAATGCTTAGTGGAGCACATCTACCTCCACTTAATTGCCACAATTAATGCTTGAATTTATTACATCTACCTCTACTTAATAGCCACGATTAATGCTTGAATTTATTACATGTCATGCAAAGAAAGTAAAATGAGACCTAAGATTTCTAAATTCAAATATATGAATTCTTAACAAAAACAAATCAAATATAGTGTTTGAATTCACAGCATTTAAATAATACTCCGTAAGTAATAATTATCACAAACTGATTGAACGATTCGAGACCTGTCAAACACACGAATTATAAACAGAAAGGAAAAAAGACAAGATTTACCCAGGTTCACCCAAGAATATGATTACGTCCTGCCAGAAGTTTCTTATTATCAACCTCACAAATCTCTCTGTTACAATGTATGCTCAGTACATAAAGAGTATTTATATGCAACTTAAACGTCTTAATTAGGGTCTAATTAGGTTTCCGTTCTGCTGTAGAACTACGGCTCTTCATGGGTCCAAGCTCAAACAGCCAAGCAAAAAACCAGACTCAACTCATGTACATGGCCCAAAATTTTCGGGGGCACTGTTCCCTAACCCCTGTCTGCTCTCCAGGGAGCGGAGCCCCGTTCACTCACCGGGGAGTGGGACCCGTGTTCGTCCGAGGTTCTACAGATCTGGTCTCGTGAAGTATGCATCAACCCTAACACTGATTTCATTAAATAGATGCAAAAATGCAAAAAAGATCTGAATGATATTCAGGTGAAATAGAAAAAAGAAAATAGAGGAAATAATAGAAGAGATGAACAAATAATACACAAAATGAACGATAACAAATCAAGTGGGATGTGATGAAATAATATTAAATATTTTGTACTGTTGATGCCGAAAAAATTGTTGATGCTGATATGGCCTTGGTGCTGACGTGGTCCTGCATAAGTAACAGAGGTGAACTAAAAGACTCTCGGAAGGAGGGGAGAAGGAGATCTCCGAGGGTGCTTCGACGCTCTAGTTAGGACGAGGCCAAGGATTAATTTTAAAGTAAATTAATATTGATTGTGGATGTTCTAAGTCTTAGTTTCACTTAGCTCAAGATATTTATAGCTCTTGAGGGGAGGTCATTCACGTGGGGAAGGCATAGGTCTGCCCTTGTGATCATTGGATTCAGAGGCAAGTCTTAATAGCGTGATCGGGGCGTTGAGTGTGTCAGGGTGGTTGCGTGTTTCAGAGGGGATTAAGTCCACTAATCATGCTTTGATGTGGTAGTGGCATTCCTTGCTTGTTCCACGTGTGCCTTACAATGCTGGAGATGCTTGACACGTGTCGTCGCCCTATAGGTGACACCAGAGTCCACGTGTGGATTTCTTATTGGACCAGGGTGTTGTGGGTTACATCACAGACCCCCTACTTCCTTAGGTATGTGTGCCTTGAGGAAGTAAAATGTGATGTGTCGTGGCCGAGCGTTTATACTTGTGATTTTTTGAGAAATGGGATGGAGTCTCGGCTAGGGAATTTTTGGCCGAGCGTGTGCAAAGCAGCTCATATGCTCGGACTTGAAGAATCTAGGTCGAGCATATGCAAAACAGCTAATATGCTCGGATTGGAGAATCTAGGCTGAGCGTATGCCAAGCAGCTCATACGCTCGGACTTAGAGAAATTTGACCGAGTGTATGCAAAGCAGTTCATACGCTCGGACTTGGAGAATCTAAGCTGAGCGTATTCAAAGCAGCTCATGTGCTCGGACTTGGAGAAATTTGGTCGAGCGTATGATAAATAGCTCATACACTAGGACTTGGAGGACCTGGGCCGAGCGTATGCAAAGTAACTCATATGCTCGAACTTAAAGAAATTTGGCCCAGCGTATGACAAGCAATTCATACACTTGGACCTGGAGAAATGTAGACTGAACGTATGAAAAGTAGCTCATACGCTCGAACTTTTAGAAATTTGGCCGAGTGTATGACAAGCAGCTCATACGCTCGGACTTGGAGAATCTACGCCGAGCGTATGCAAAGTAGCTCATATGCTCAGACTTGGAGGATCTGGGCCGAGCATACGCAAAGTCGCTCATACACTCGGACTTGAGGAAATTAGACCGAGTGTATGACTAACGACTCATACGCTCGGACGTGGAGAAATTTGGCCGAGTGTATGCAAAGCAGCTCATATGCCTGGACTTGGAGAATTTTGACCGAGTGTATGACAAACAATTCATACGCTCAGACTTGGAGAAATTTGGCCGAACGTATGCAAAGCAGCTCATACAATCGGACTTGGAGAATTTAGGTCGAGCGTAGGATAATCAGCTTATACGCTCAGACATGGAGAATTTAGGCCGAGTGTATGCAAAATAGCTCATACACTCGGACTTGGAGAGATTTAGCCAAGCGTATGACAAGCAGCTCATATGCTTGGACTTGAAGAAATTTGGCCGAGCATATGCAAAGCAGCTCATATGCTCGGACTTGGAGAATTTAGGCCGAGTGTATGACAAGCAGCTCATACACTCGGACATGGAGAATTTAGGCCGAGTGTATGCAAAGTAGCTCATACTCTCGGACTTAGAGAAATTTGGCCGAGTGTATGACGAGCAGCTCATACGTTCTAATTTGGAGAAATTTGGTCGAGCGTATGACAAACAACTCATACACTCGGACTTGGAAGACCTAGGCCTAACGTATGCAAAGTAGCTCATACGCTCGGACTTAGAGAAATTAGGCCAAGCGTATGACAAGCAACTCATACGCTCTGACATGGGGAAATTTGGCCAAGTGTCGGATTTGGAGAATTTTGGCCGAGCATATGACAAGTAGCTCATACGCTCGGACTTGGAAAATTTTTGCCGAATGTATGACAAGAAACTCATACGCTCGGACTAGGAGAAATTTGGTGATAGGCTTTTCCACGTGCTTCTTTGCTTTGGGCCTATAAGCTTTTCTTTATTTCGGGCTTGTAGACTGAGGTTTCAACCCAAGAGGGGGGGTGAATTGGGTTTTTAAAAACTTTCACGGAATAAACTTAAGTTTGTTAAAACATATAAGCAACAAGTAATTAAACAAGTAATGTGCTGTAAATAAAGAGTTTAAGGAGTAGAGAATGCAAAATCAGATTATAGTGGTTCGGCAATATCGGATTCGTTCCGAGCCTATGTCTACTCTTTTCAAGGAACCTCCTTGAAGTAACCCACTAAGAAACTTAGTCGTACAACTTCACCGGTGTTGCATAAACCTTACAATCCCTTCCTCTCAGAAGCTATCCCCTTCCTCTCGGAAGTAATCCCTTTCCTTTCGGAAATAATCCCTTTACAAAAGATGCTGTAAAGTAAATGGTAGAGAGACAACAAATGAAAGCTTATACAACTCAACAATGTCTCTCTTTCAAAGTAAAGCTTGAAGAATGGCTCAGCAAGATATTTCAAAGCTTTTTGTGTTTCAAAGAGTAAATGACTTGATTGTGTGTGTTCTTCTTTTTTTAATATCTCAAGCTCTCTATTGAATGCTCAATAGAGTGGGTTTATATAGCCATCAATTAATATGGCCGTTGAGACTTTAATTTGAAAAGATTGTGCCTTTAAAAGATCAGATTTTGAGTCAAACGGTCATATTTTTTGAACTACCATTCGACTGAGTCGAGATACCAGTCGATTGGATCCTCTTAAAAATTCTCGTTTTTAAAGCTTCTTGGGTACCAGTCGACTGGGTTAATCTTACCAGTCGACTGGGGACTGTCTGTCCATTTTACCAGTCGACTGGTATGTTCCATCCAGTGGACTGGGGACTTACTGTCCATTTTACCAGTCGATTGGTATGTCTTACTCAGTCGACTGGGGACTTACTGTCCCATATACCAGTCGACTGGTATATGTACCCAGTCGACTGGGTTGTCTTCCAACCCAGTTTTTGTGTGTTAAAAAAGTTTTAAATTAAAAACGTTTGACTTAAAAAGATCTGTTTAAAAAATATTTTGTGTGCGAGCCATTGAACAAGCTATTACAATGTACAAGTGAGATTTACACTGGTTTAAACACCTTAGACCTATACTAATTCTTCAGTCTTCACTTGAAAGATTGATTCGGTTTGAGTTCTTGCACCTTGATCCTTGGTTGAATGTTTTTGTTGCTTACTACACTCAGATTGTATTGTTAGTATAATAACAGTTGTGTTTTGTCATCATTAAAATACAGGTGAGGGTCAACAATCTCTCCTTTTTTGATGATGATAAAACTAATAATGTGAAAATAGTTTAAAAAACTAAGTGTTTGGTTTTTCAGAAAAATCGGACAGAGTTTCCTCTGTTTTTCTAGTAAAACCACCCTGTAAACAAGCAAACACAGTTTATATATTCATTTCAACCAATCACAATCAACTCAACCAATCAATGAATATTTTTTAATATTCTTTGGAGCATTGCTCCCCCTAAATCTATGCATTGGTTTCTGTTTACATAGTTTTTCTCATTTTTCTCTCCCGTTTTGACAACAGCAACCAAAGGGGCCAGAAACTAAAAAATAAGCTACTTAGCTACCATAGTCATCTAGAGTATGCTAAAACAAACTTGTATGCAAAAATTTGGCTTCATTCGGAGTTCAAAAGCCTTCTCGAGAAGAACCGGAAATTTTCATACAAGCATAAACAGTTTCAGAGCATATTCTTGAATAAAAGCAGTTAGAAACTATGCAAGCACAAGACAAATAAAGTAAATAGATGCATAAAATATGTCTAATGAAAAAGCATCATCATATATAGAAAGTCAATACATGAATGGGCTTCATAGAGGTATATATAAGACATAAATACATATATATGTCTGTGCTACATGCTAAGAGCTAGAAAACACTCTGTACATCAAAATAACATAGAAAATGACTCAAGGAGCGGGAGAGTCTGAGCCGTCGCGAATGAGATCCCGTATCTCAACTAAAAAACTCTCTGTATACTCTCGGTGTAGCTCAAAGTCGTCCCATAGATACTCAATGGATGAGCTCAATGTCTAGAACTCTGACTGTATGGTCTGGAACCTGGACTGCATGGTCATCTGGAGGCTCGTGATAGCCTGTAGTAGATCGCCATACCTAGCCTGATCAGTACTCGAGTCACTAATGGGAGGTGCTCGGGATTCTGTGTCCATGTCAGCAGTATCAGCAGCAGCCTCCTTATCATCACTGCTCTCATCCTCCCGAATCCGAATGTGCTTACCGGCCTTCGAATAGATGAAGCTGCCTCGGATCGTGCATCCCATCTTCTTCTATGATGAGACGTTGATGATGTCCTTCAGCCCGATATCCTAAGCCTCGGAGACAGGGAGGGGCACATGAAAGTGCTGGAGTATGAGTGTAATGAGCATCTCGTAGGGTAGACACCCAGATTCGCTCGCTTCGCCATTAATCATGTTGGCGAGCAGCAGGGGATATATATTGAAGTGGTGCCCTATTTTAAGGCACCAAATCAATACTGTATCTACCTTTGATAGATACCCTCGACTCCCAAGTCTTGGGTGGATGGTCCAACTCACTATTAAGTTGAACAATTTTGAGTCCAGGGCATATCACTACTTGTGTGAAATGTAGTGGGTCTGTACACATAGTTAGGGTCGCCCCTGACTATCTGACAGGTCACCTCGACATCAAAATTGTCTGCCCATCCGTCCAGACTCTATTGGATCCTTCCTACAAGGATCCTCAGTATGCTCATGAGGAGGTCAATGTTGGCCTCAAACTCCACACCCATTATACTGGTTCTGAATCTCAGAGCCAGTTGACTGGGTTTCACCAGGTTCGCATAGAACTGGTGAATCAGTCGTGGGTAGTATTTTTCATGCACTCTGACCAGTGGGGTCAAGTGGATTGCCTCAAAGGCTGGCAAGATATCGAAGTTACCATGATGAATAGAGTCGAATTCGACGACTCTACCCGTCATGATCTTCTTGTGGCGGATAATGGAGTCATACCTTGCTTTGGCTACAGGGTTGGAAAACAGAGACTCATCAAGCTCTGTTCTGGGCTTCTTGCTTGATGAGCCCGCCATGCCCTTCCCACGAGTATTTGAATCCGTAGGTTTGGTGGACCTTGGCCTTGTTAGCGCATTTGGTCCCCCGATTGTGTATTTTATGCGGATTCGATAAGACATTTTTGGGATAAATGGGTTTTTTGGGAAAAAGAGTTTTTCACAAAAATGAGAGATTTTAACCGTAGAAAGTTGAAAATAATATTTAGGATGAGTAGATCGATGTGTTTAGATGAAGTCTGGATGGTTTTTGGATCAAAATAGTGAAATTTTCTAGAGAGAGAAAGCTAGGTTGTTTGAAAATGGCATAAAAATCAGAAAAAAATGAACAGCATATATATAGAATCGCGATACCAATCGACTAGGCAGTTTGTACCAGTCGACTGGATGATAACTGAATTTCAAAAAATTGGTTCCAAACAGGGTCTAGAGGTACTAGTCGACTAGGTAAGATCTACTAGTCGACTGGAGGAATTGGCAGAGACTTACTAGTCGACTGGAAGAATAGGCAGTGACTTACCAGTCGACTGGAACAGATTTACCAATCGACTGGACCCTTATAAAAAATTTTAGTCTTGAATTGTAGCACATAATTTGTTTATCTATGACATCTTGAGTGAGGGAGATATTTAAACAAGAATTAATACTCTTTCACTAGATGTCAAATATGCATTTGATGAGTGAAAGAGCAATCAGATATTCAGTTTATCATAATCCAGCAATCCTATCAATATTCTAATCTTACAAAAATTAGCCTCACTTAGGGGTTTTGTAAGAATATCAGCTATTTGATCTTCCGAAGGTATGAATTCTAGTCTTATATCACCTTTTTGAGCATGGTCTCTTAAGAAATGATGTCTGATTTCTATGTGTTTGGTTCTAGAGTGCTGAATAAGGTTCTTGGTTAGGTTGATAGCACTAGTATTATCACAATGTATATGGATGCCTTTTAGGTTTATGCCATAGTCTTCTAGTTGTTGTTTTGTCCATATCAATTGGGCACAACAACTTCCAGTTGCTATATATTCTGCCTCAGCGGTTGATAGTACAACAAAATTTTGTTTCTTAGAAAACCAAGAGGTTAACATTGCACCTAAGAATTGGTGAGTTCCACTTATGCTTTTTCTATCTAACCTACATCTAGCAAAATCAACATCTGAATATCCTACAAGCTCAAAAGATGAATCTCTAGAGTATCATAATCCTATGGTTTGGGTTCCTTGTAGATATCTAAGGATTCTTTTTATTGCAACTATATGCGATTCCTTAGGATTAGACTGAAATCTAGCACACATGCATACACTGAACATTATATCAGGTCTACTTGCAGTCAAATAAAATAAAGCACCTATCATGCTTCTATAATATTTAGTATCTATAGTTTTACCTCCTTCATCAAGATCAAGTTTTGTAGTTGTGCTCATAGGAGTTCCAAGTGGCTTTGAGCTTTCCATCTCGAATCTCTTTAGAAGGTCCTTAATGTACTTTGATTGATTGATGAAGATACCTCCTTTTAGTTGTTTGATTTGAAGTCCAAGGAAGTAGGTAAGCTCTCCCATCATGCTCATTTCAAATTCACCTTGCATACACTTTGCAAACTCTTGACACATAGATTCATTAGTAGCACCAAATATAATATCATCAACATATATTTGGACTATAAGAGTGTCATTTTTGTGAAGAGAGTTGTGTCTATTGTACCTCTTACAAAATCATTGTTAATAAAAAATTTACTTAGTCTTTCATACCATGCCCTTGGAGCTTGCTTTAACCCATATAGAGCTTTAGAAAGCTTGTAGACATGATTTAGAAGACTAGGATTTTCAAATCCAAAAGGTTTCTCAACATAAACCTCTTCTTCTATAAAGCCATTTAAAAATCCATTTGAAATAACTTGAACTTATTAAAGCATGCAAAGGGTAATAACATTCGAATAACTTCTAATCTAGCTATGGGAGCATAGATCTCATCAAAGTCTATTCGTTCTTCTTGATTATATCCATTAGCAACTAGTCTAGCCTTGTTTCTAGTTACTATTCCATTTTCATCCATCTTATTTCTATATACCCATTTAGTTCCAATTATTGAATGATTCTTAGGTCTTGGAACTAGTTTCCAAACATTGTTTCTCTCAAATTGATTTATTTCTTCTTGCATTGCAATTATCCAATCATTATCATTTTCAGCTTCTATAAATGTCTTAGGTTCTACTTGAGACAAATAAGCTACATAATTGCAAATATTTCTAATAGAGGACCGAGTTCTTACCCCTTGTGAAGGATCACTAATCACTTGATCAATCGGGTGATAATTTACATACCTCCAATCTTTGGGAAGATTATCCTCTTGTTGGCTTGTAGATGGTTGGTCCAAATTGTGAGTTTCTATCTCTTTATTTGCTTGAAGTTGACTCTTTTTTGGGTCAACAATGGTAGTAGAAGTTTCCATTCTTGGAATAAAATTTTCATCATCTTTGAAGGAAACTTCTCTACTACTAATTGGGTTAGACTCATCAAGAGTTACATGTACAATTCTTCTACCACTAGAGTTCTCTTATTGAAAACTCTATAAGCCTTACTAGATGTTGAATATCCTAAAAATATCCCTTCATCGGTCTTAGAGTCAAATTTACCCAAGTTAGTTTTATTGTTATTTAGGATGAAACATTTGCAACCAAATCTATGAAAATAGGAGATATTAGGCTTTCTACCTTTCCATAGTTCATATGAAGTTTTATCAAGCATAGAACTAATTAAAATTCTATTTAAGATATAGTAAGAAGTGTTCACGGCTTCAGCCCAAAAGTATTTTGGTAAACTATTTTCACAAAGTATTGTTCTTGAAAATTCTTCTAGAACTCTATTTTTCCTCTCAACAACTCCATTTTGTTGAGGAGTTCTAGGAGCTGAAAAATTGTGATCAATTCCATTTTCATCACAAAAATTTGAAAAGCTTTGATTTTCAAATTCTTTTCCATGATCACTTCTTATACTTGAAATACAAATTCTTTTTTCATTTTGAACCTTTTTGCAAAACTTTTCAAATCCTTTGAAAGCTTCATCCTTGTAAGCAATAAAAATAACAAAGGTATATCTTGAATAGTCATCAATAATAATAAGAGCATATTGATGGCCTCCTAGACTAATGGTACTAATTGGACCAAATAAGTCCATATGTAGAAGTTCCAAAGGTCTAGTAGTTGAGACTATATTTTTTGCTTTAAAAGAAATCATTGTTTGTTTTCCCATTTGACAAGTATCACATACTTTGTCTTTTTCAAAATTGATTTTGGGAAGTCCAATGACTAAATCTTTTCTTGAAATGATTTTTAGCAAGTTCATGTTCACATGACCAAGCCTTCTATACCATAGCCATGGATTTTCACTAAATGCAGAAAAATATTTTTCATTTTCAGAATGAAAGGATTTCAAATCAACTATATAAACATTTTCATGTCTATGACCAACAAATTTGATCTTGTTGATCTTGATGTCTATAACTAAACAATGAGATGTCTCAAATATGACTTTGTTGCCTTTGTCACATAGTTGACTAATGCTTAGTAAATTTGTCTTAAGGCCTTGTACTAGCAATACATTATCTAAGGTTGAGAAATCATTACCGACTTTTCCATGCCCGATGATTTTTATTTTGGTGTTGTCTCCAATGGTGACAAATCCACTGTCTCTTAAAGTTAGCTCTTTGAATACACTTTTTATCACCGGTCATGTGCTTTGAGCATCCACTATCAAGGTACTAACTGTTACCTTTCTCCTTGGTGTGGAGACATATCTAAATCACACAAGAATATACAATTGCATTTTAGGTACCTAAAATTTCTTGGGTCTTTTGGGGTTAGTCCTAGAAAACATGGCTCTTTTTGGAACCCATACTTTCTTAACAGTATATGGTGATCTAAGGACGTATTGATAATGCACAATCCTAGGATAATAATTATTGATATTTCTAGGATTTCTTACTTGTGCATATCTATAATTCTTGGGATAGAAGTTCCTAGGATACATGTTTCTATGGTAAGGAATATGAGTATACATGTCATTTCCAGAAAATGTATGATGATGCATTCTAGAATACATGCTATCATTATTATGAGTATGCATATTATTTCTAGGATAATCATGATGATAATTCCTAGGATGTGCATGTGCAGAGTGCATATTTTGATTATACACATTGTTCCTAGGATGCACATGATGGTTATCTCTAGGATGTGCATAAGCATTTTTAGAGTATGCATACATTTAAGCATGTGTATTTCTAGGATGCTTTATTCTTGTATATTCATTAGAGTTAGTATTTCTAGACCTACTAGCATTTATTAAGGGAGTGCTTTTAACCTTGCTAGAGGTTTTTGAAGTAGAGGCTTCATTCACACATGAGGCTTTCATGAATAAGCTTTCTTTTGATTTTTGCTTGCTTAATGGAGAATAACCTAATCCTGATTTTCCTCCACTTAATCTTTGGCAAGAGAGCACTTCATCAAGCTTTTCTTTTCCAAGCATAAGCCTAGATATAGTGCCATTTAATTCTGATATTTTATTCTTTAAATTTTCATTCTCATATTTGAGGAAATCTTGAGAAGAATCATACAACAATGAAGATAATTTATCTTTTTCTTCTCTAAGACTTATTATCTCTTTAGAAAGAGATGATACCTCTTTCTTAAGAATTGAGTTTCTAGAATCGAATTTCTTCAATTCATCATGCATTTTATTTATTACTTCTAGTAACTCTTCACTACTACTCACAATATTATTCATAGAAGAAGGAGAAGATGTTACCTCACTTTCATCGTCGATTGCCATCAGACAAAGGTTGGTAATTTCCTTGTATCCGACTTCTTTGTCCGATGACTCTTCTTCTTCTTCTTCGTCATCACTCCAGGTAGTTGCTATCATGGCTTTCTTTTTGAAGCTTTTGTATGGTTTGTTTGAAACCGTACAATCAGCCTTGATGTGACCGGGCTTCTTGCAGCCATAGCACGTAAGTGGTTCCCTTTTTGAAGTGGGATCCTTTGTATAAGGTTTCTTGCTTTTCTTCATGAATCTATGGAACCGATTGGCGATTAAGGCCATTTCACCATCTTCCTCGCTGCTCTCCGCTTCTTTTTTCGATTTCATTTCTTTGTTGCTCATAGAAGCTTTAAAAGCAATTACCTTTTTCTTCTTCTCATCATTATTGACGATGGGAGTCATTTCTTCCATCTCATATGTTAACAATGACCCAAGTAATGTCTCAACATCAAGTTTGTCAAGATCTTTGGCCTCCTTTATGGCTGTCTTCTTTGGTTTCCATGAGGGTGGCAGAGATCTCAAGATTTTTCTTATTAGTTCAAACTCCTCAATATTCCTACCAAGCAGCTTTAAACCATTTACAATAGTTGTGAACCATGAGTGCATTTTAGAAATTGTTTCGTTAGGAGACAATTTAAAGGATTCATATTCAGAAACTAGCATATAGATTTTTGATTTTTTGACCTCACTAGTTCCTTCATATGTAATTTGCAATTTATCCCATATCTCTTTAGCCGAAACAGATGCAGAGATTTTATTATATTCAGAAATATCTAAAGCATAATGTAAAATACTTATTGCTTTGCTATTGAGAGACATCATTCTACAATCCTCGTCAGTGTACTCAGTTTTGAGTTTAGGCATTGTATGATTGATCTCTCCAATAGTTATTTCCTTTGAAAGAATTCTAGGTCCTTCTTCAATGACTCTCCACAGATTATAATCTTGTCATTCGACAAAGATTTTCATTATGTTTTTCCAATAATTATAGTTGGAGCCATTGAACAAAGGAGGTCTAGTATAAGAGTGTCCCTCAGAATAGCTATTTGCTGCCATCGGATCAACTCAAGGATATTAAGCCTAAAATTGAGAACGAGGCTCTGATACCAATTGTAGACTGAGGTTTCAATCCAAGAGGGGGGGTGAATTGGGTTTTTAAAAACTTTCGCGGAATAAACTCAAGTTTATTAAAACATATAAGCAACAAGCAATTAAACAAGTAATGTGTTGTAAATAAAGAGTTTAAGTAGTAGAGAATGCAAACTAAGATTATAGTGGTTCGGCAATATCGGATTCGTTCCGACCCTATGTCACTCTCTTCAAGGAACCTCTTTGAAGTAATCCACTAAGAAACTTAGTCGTACAACTTCACTGGTGTTGTACAAACCTTACAATCCTTTCCTCTCGGAAGCTATCTCCTTCCTCTCGGAAGTAATCCCCTTCCTTTTGGAAGTAATCCCCTTCCTTTACAAAAGATGCTGTAAAATAAATGGTAGAGAGACAGCAAATGAAAGCTTATACAACTCAACAATGTCTCTCTTTCAAAGTAAAGTTTGAAGAATGGCTCAGTAAGATATTTCAAAGCTTTTTGTGTTTCAAAGAGTAACTGACTTGATTGTGTGTGTTCTTCTCTTTTTAATATCTCAGGCTCTCTATTGAATGCTCAATAAAGTGGGTTTATATAGTCATCAATTAATATGGCCGTTAGGACTTTAATTTGAAAAGATTATACCTTTAAAAGATCAGATTTCGAGTCCAAAGGTCATATTTTTTGAACTATCAGTCGACTAGATCCTCTTAAAAATTCTCGTTTTTAAAGCTTATGGGGTACCAGTCGACTGGGTTAATCTTACTAGTCGACTGGGGACTTACTGTCCATTTTACCAGTCGATTGGTATGTCTTACCCAGTCGATTGGGGACTTACTGTCCCATATACCAGTCGACTAGTATATGTACCCAGTCGACTAGTAGATGTACCCAGTCGACTGGGTTATCTTCTAACCCAGTTTTTGTGTGTTAAAAAAGTTTTAACTTAAAAATGTTTGACTTACAAAGATCTATTTAAAAAATATTTTGTGTGCGAGCCATTGAACAAGCTATTACAATGTATAAGTTAGACTTACACTGGTTTAAATACTTTAGACCTATACTAGTTCTTCAGTATTCACTTGAAAGTTTGATTCGGTTTGACTTCTTGCACCTTGATCCTTGGTTGAATGCTTTTGTTGCTTACTACACTTAGATTGTACTGTTAGTATAATAACAGTTATGTTTTATCATCATTAAAATACAGGTGAGGGTCAACAGGGCTCATGGGCTCTTCTTTATCTTGGGCCCTTAGGCTCCTTTTTATAGGCGCAATAAATTGTGATGGAAGCTACTTTTTTTAATGACGGCGCATTGGACATGGCAAGGGTCACACTTTTATGACAACTGGCACCTTGGGGAACGAGAACGGTGCTTGGGTGACAGCAAAGGTCACATCCTTTCAGTTGGAGGGTTAACTTAATGCTCCTCGTTCTTCGTTGCCATAACTTCTATATAAGGAGGCCCTTCCTCATTTCTCCTCACTTGCATTTCCTGAGAGATTTTGAGAGCACAAAGTTTGGGAGAAATAGTTTGAGAGTGCTCAGTTTTCTTAGAAGTGACTCAAATAATTCCTTGGTGAGTACAATATCTGACGAGAGTGAAGTTAGCAGAGACTTGTGGAGGGAGTTGGAGGAAGTAATGGACGTTTCCTCTAGTGATGAGGTCTCTTCCCAGGAGACCGTCTCTCGGGAAGACACTCTAGCCCTTGTACCTTATGCTTCTGAGGGAGGAGGTGGAGAGGAGGGAGAATCTCCCAACGAGGATGTCAATCAGGCACTTTCAGACATAAGGCAAGACGACACGAAGCCCGAGAGAGAGGAGTGGATGTTCGAGGTGAACTCCATCCCGAGCATGGTGGATGAGGCTGAACTCGTGGGGATGAGGATAAAGTATAGAGTCCCCATAGAGTACCACCTGAGGGCAAAGGGTGGGGAGAGGGCATGTGATGCCATTCCGCCTTATGAGCTATGCGTTTATGAACAACACATTAGGGCAGGGATTAGGCTCCCTCTCCACCCGTTCTTCTGCTCGGTGCTCAGATACTTCGGTATCGCGCTGAGTCAGCTGGTGCCCAACTCAATCCGACTGATCCTAGCATTCATTGTCGTGTGCCAGAAGGTGGGTGGGGTGATGAACATAAATGTGTTCAAAGCCCATTTTCAGATAGTCGTGCTTGGGCAAACTGGGTGGGTTATAGTTAGCTCGAAGGCTCGGAAGAACATGTTGAAGAAGAAGCCCACTTCCATAAAGAGGTAGAAGGGGTCATTCTTCTTCATAAGGAATGCTGAGAGCTTCTACATCCCCTTCAGTTGGAGCTTGGACCGTGTTGGCAAATGCAAGAAGCTGCACCTCCTGTACCAAGAGCAAGAGATTTTGAAGGCTATGCTGGCTACGCCCTTGGATATCGAGGTGCATGGAGATAACGAAGAACTCCATAAGCGCGACCTCTGCCCTCCCAGCCTTCCAACAAACCTGGAGCATGGTAGCCCTTAGTCTTTTAGCTTGTTAAAATTTGATTTTTTATTTCCAAGTTACTAACGCCCTTCTTTTGTGTAGAAATAGGGATGGTTGCTCAGGCAAGGGAGAGGGCCAAATGCATGGCCCTGGAGAAAAAGAGAGCCGCGGAGGCCAGTAGCTCTGCCCAGGAGTAGAAGAATAAGGCCCGGGCTCCAACCTCGATGCTTATTCTTGTGGAGAGCATTTCGAGGCCTCCTATTTCAGAGGTGGAGGTAGTTCCTACTGCGTCGACCCCTACCCCAGGGCCGTCCTCTGCAAGATAGAGGTCGGGGGTTGCTACTCCCTTCATGCCCAAGTGGGGACTGAAGGTTGATGACTCGGTGTTTGCGCACCCTTAAGTTGCTCGTGAGCACCTTATCATGGGGATTCCTCCCCGTGATATGCTGGAGCTCGCGAGAAAGCCCTTCGAGGGCCTTTACTCAGCCATGGAGGTCGTGGCTTCCCAGGTACAGTTTTTTTCCTTCGCCTTAACTCTTTAGTTGGTTTTATTTTTCATATTGCAACTATTTTTCACAATGCCTTTTCCTGTTTCAGGCTGGAGTCCTTGCCGGGGTTCTTGATCAGCGCAGTGCTGATATGGCCGAGTGTCTGGCGAAGGCCAAACATAAGCTGGATAAGACCCGGGACTTGGTTCAGGCCTTGTCCTCCTCTCTCGAGGCGACCGAAAAGGCCAAAAAGGACGTCGTCTTCGAGAGAGATCAACGACATAAGGCTGAGGATGCCCTTAGGAAGGAGACGGACCTGATCCAAGCTGAGATAGAGGAGGTCCGGCGCCAAGCTGTGGCGAGAGAGGAGGCTTTGCTAGAAAAGGAAGGTGCCAAGTTTCTGGCGGGCTTCAATAAAGCCAAGAGAAACGCCGAGTCCGTCTACCTAGAGGTCGACTTTTTTGGCCTGGAACTAAGATCCTCCTCAGGGAAGTCAGGCGCTGCTGTTGTGGGAGGGACGCAGAGGATACGACTGGATAAGGTCCTCGACAGGCTCCAGAGGGCGCGGCTCCATAGGGCGAGGCTCCGTAGGATTTCTGTCTTTTGTATTTAAGGCCGATAGAGCCTTTTTTTTGTACTGCGGATGTTAAGTTTAATAAAATTTTGAACTTTTCCTTCAAGCTTGAGCTTTATTATTCCTTTACTTTTTGCTTTTACATTTCACTTCATTGATAAAATTTGCGGAGGTTTTTTGCATTCCAAGTACAAGGAACTGGCTTGCCATCAAATTCTTCAAGTTCGAAAGTGCCCATCTAGCAAACTCTTCGGATTCTGTATAGGCCTTCCCAGTTCAGAATTAGCTTCCCGTGTGTCGAGGATGGGACACTTCGCTTTTTCGAAGGATGAAGTCATGGAGTTTGAAGTTCCTATTCCAAACTTGGGAGTTGTAATATCGGGCTGTCCATTATTGGTACGCAGCTAAACAAATTTGGGCTTTGTCTCGGGCTTCGTCAACCAAGTCTGCATTCTTTCATAAACCTTCCACATTGTTACTCGGCTTAAAATATTGTACGCGTATCGATGGTATTTCGATCTCGAGCGGGATGATGACTTCTGAACCGTATGTTATGAAGAACAAGGTTTCTCCTGTTGGAGTACGTACAGTTATCCGATAGGCTCAGAGAATATTAAGGAGCTGGTCAGCCCATTGCCTATCCGCCTCGTTGAGTCTTTTCTTGATTCCTTGGAGAAACGTTCTGTTGGTGACTTCAGCCTGGCCATTGGCCTGCGGGTATTCGACGGACGAGAATTGATGCTCGATGTGGAGGTCTTCATGGAATGTTTTAAATCGGGAGCTATCGAATTGTTTTTTGTTATCGGTGATCAACACCCGAGGAATCCCGAACCGACACACTATTGATTTCCAGACGAAATTTCAGGTTTGATGATCGGTGATGCTAGCCAGTGGCTCTGCCTTAACCTACTTGGTGAAGTAATCGATCGCCAGAATTAGATGCTTCTTTTGTCCGGTTATTGCGGTAAATGGACCAAGAATGTTCATCCCCCACATAGCAAAGGAGAAGGGACTAGTGATTGTGGTGAGGGGATTAGTAGGCTGGTACGATACTGGAGAGTACTGTTGATAGTTTCTGCATTTCTTGACCAAATGAACTGCGTTTTCTTTCATCTTGGGCCAATAATACCCTTGGCAAAGAACCTTGAAGGTGAGGGTTTGAACTTCTAGGTGATTTCAACATATGCCTTCGTGGACCTCTCAGAGAGTATAATCGGCCTCGACAGAGTTGAGGCACCTCAAGTAAGGCATAATCAGAGCCCTCTTATATAACTGCCCATCTATGACCATGTACCGAGAGATTAGCTTTTTGGTCTCTTTTTTCTATTCAAGGACTTCTCCATCTTTTAGGTAGTGGAGGATTGGGTCCACCCATGTTGCCCTCTCTTCTATTGGCAGGACCGGGGCTTCGTCTATGCTAGGATCGGAGAGGGTTTCTAGGTAGACAACTTGGGTTAGTTCTAGGTGCCGGGATGAGGCCAGGCTGGCCAGAGCATCTGCCTTGGAGTTTTTGGCTAACGAAATTTGAGTTATTCGGAACGTCTTGAACTTTACAGCAAGCTCGTTTGCTTTTTGGAGGTATCGGGCGAGCTTCTCTCCCCGGGCCTTAAATTCCCCTATTACCTGACTTACTACTAGTTTTGAGTCACTGAACACGTCTAGAACCTCGGCAGCTAATGCTTTGGCCAGTCTTAGGCCAGCCAGTAGGGCTTCGTGCTTCGCCTCGTTGTTGGATGTCTTGAATTCAAACCTCAAGGCGTACTCAACCGTGAAGTCGTCGTGGCTGCGGAGGGTGAGTCCCGCTCTGCTTCCCACTGTATTTGTAGATTCGTCCACATGAAGAGTCCATCTTGGAGGTGGTCCATCGGACTCTGTTTCAGTTACTTCGCCTGGATCTGTGGATAGGGTCATCTCGACAATGAAGTCGGCCAAGGCTTGACCCTTTACTGCCTACCGTGGATGGTACCGGATATCGAATTCTCCTAGCTCTACCGCCCATTTTACCATTCTCCCGAAAACATTTGGGTTATGCAGGACCTGCCTCAAAGGCTGATCGGTTAGGAGGATGATTGTGTGTGCCTGGAAATATGGTCGGAGCTTTCGTGCAACTATCACGAGGGCGTAAGCTATCTTCTTGAAAGGAGGATACCTCACTTTAGCTTCATGAAGGATCCTACTGACATAGTAGATGGGTCTCTGCATACCTTCTTCTTTTCGGATTAGGACAAAGGCCATAGTACCTTGCCCAGCTGATAAGTACAGAAACAACTCTTCTCCCATGAGTGGTTTGGTTAAGAGCAAGGGTGAGCTTAGATACTTTTTTAATCCTTCAAATGTTTCTTGGCAATCCTCTGTCTAAGAAAAATGTTTTGCCTTCCTGATGGACTTGAAGAAAGGTAGGCATCTTTCCGTAGACTTGGATATGAAGCGACTCAGGGCGGTGATTCTCTCGATTAGCCGCTATACTTCTTTCACGGACTTAGGGGAGGCCATATCAAGTATGGCCTTTATCTTTTCTGTGTTGACTTCTATTCCCCTTTGGGTGACCATGAACCCTAGGAACTTCCCCCTTGTTTCTCCGAATGCACACTTCGCTGGGTTCAATCTCACGTTATGCTTGTGCAGTACCCCAAACGTTTCTTCTAAATCGGACCTGTGGTTCCGTGCTTCCCTACTCTTGACCAGCATATCCTCCACGTAGACCTCCATGTTTTGCCCTATCTGCCTTTTGAAGATTTTGTTCACCAGCCTTTGATAGGTTGCGCAGGCATTCTTGAGCTCGAAGGGCATGACCTTATAGCAATACAGCCCTCGGTCGGTGATAAAGGCGGTCTTGTCTTGGTTTGGCCCATACATGAAGATTTGGTTGTAACCGGAGTACGCGTCCTTAAAGGAGAGGAGTTCATGCCCCGAAGTGGCATCCACCAGCTGATCGACTCGAGGGAGGGGAAAACTATCTTTTGGACAGGCTTTATTAAGGTTGGTGAAGTTGATGTAGATTCACCATTTGCCGCTCACTTTTGGGACCATCACTACGTTGGACACCCACTTGGGGTATTTTGCCTCCCGGATGAAACCAACCTCAAGCAATTTATCTACCTCAGTGTTGATGGCGACCTGGCATTCTGGGGCAAAAATCATTTTTTTCTGAAGGACTGGCTTGTACTTCGGGTCCACGTTCAGGCGGTGTTCAATGGTCCCAGGGTCGATCCCAGGCATGTCTAGCGCAAACTAGGCAAACAGGTCCAGGTTTTTCTAGAGAAGGGAGTTGAGCTCTTCCTTATGTTTTTCGAAGAGGTTTGATTCTATTTGGATGGTTCACGTGGGGTCTTCCCCAAAGGGCACTTAAGTCAGTTCTTCCACTGGTCGCCCTCTTGGGATCTTCATTTCATCCCTGAGGTCTTCTACCTCAATGGGCAGGGCTTCAGTCTTCTTCCCTTCCTTGGTAGCATTCAGATAGCATGACCAAGAAACTCTCTAATCACCTCTGACCATTCTCACCCCCTCACTGGTGGAAAATTTAACTTTCAGATGATACATGGAGACAACGACCTTCAGCTCGTTGAGGGTAGGTCGATTGAGGATCATGTTGTAAGAGGAGGGCTGCTTTACTACCAAGATAGTGGTTTGCATAATAGATGTTCGCGGCACTGTCCCTGCAGTGACAGGGAGGACTATGCTTCCCTCGGTGAAGATTGGAGATCCACCAAAACCATAGAGGGGGGTCGAGGCCGGCTCTAAACGCTCATCCTTTAGCTCCATGCACTAGAAGGCGTCATAGAGTAATATATCTGCTGAACTTCCATTGTCAATCAAAACACACCATACTTCATGATTGCCCACCAGGAGGGAGACCACTACTGCATCGTCATGGGGAGTCTGTACATCTTCCAAGTCGTCTTCCGTAAAGGAAATCACTAGCCCCGACTTCCTTCACTTATGAGGTCCGTTGATAGAGGCCATGGTTCTGGCGTACGCCTTATCACTCTGCCTTAAGTTCCCTCCAGCTGCAGGGCCTCCACATATCGTCTTGATGATTTGGGTGGTAGTTGCCACTTCTTGGTTCTTTTAATCGGGCGCTTCCCGTTCGGCTTTAGAGTCTTACCGAGGGTTTCGTTGCTCTCATTCTTAGAGATGCCCGGGGTCTTTCCTTGGCTGGTTGGGCGTTTCTCTCCTCTGGGACCTCGTAAACTCCTTCAAATTCCCCCGGCTAATGAGGGCCTTAATCTATTCCTTCAGGGTGTGGCATTCTTCGGTATCATGGCTGTAGTTTTTGTGGAAACGACACCATTGTCTTTGATCCCGCTGAGGTACGGCGTCCTGGGTGGCCACTGGAGGACTGACTTATCTTGAAGTTGTATGAAGACATTGGTCCTAGACGCATTGAGGGGGGTGAAGCTGTCGAGCCAGGGGTGGGGCTTGTACCTGTTTTCTTGGTGAGGTCTTTTGATCGCTCCTCTCTATGGGTCAACATCCTTTCTATTCTTCTTTGTTTCTCCTTCTCTTTCTCTCCTGAATGCTTGGTCGTCTTTTGCCAACATATACTTCTCTGCTCGGGCCAAAACCTCGTTAATGTTCTTGGGTGGGTGCCGGGTGAGCTTGGAGCTAAAGATCCTAGACCTCAGCCAATTCTTAAATGCCATCATCTAGACATTTGGGTCGAGGTCTGGGATTTCCCAAGCAGCTGTGTTGAACCTGGATATGTAGGCTCGGAGCATCTCTCCACGATGTTGGATAATGTTGAACAGGCTCTCTGAGGTCTTTTTTGGTCTCTTACTGCTGAGGAAGTGCGAAGCAAAGGCATAACTGAGTTCTATGAAATTTCTAATGCTCCTCGGCCTCAGACGCAAATACCAAGTACCTGCGGTCTTCTCGAGAGTCAAGGGGAAGGCACGACACATGATAGGGTTAGAATGTCGGTGCAGCATTATAGTCGTCTTGTAATGCTGCAAATGGTCTAGAGGGTCCCCTGAACCGTTGTGCATCTTGACCTGTGGCATTCTGAAGTTAAGGGGGACTGGGGTCTCTAGGACGTCTTCTGTGAACAAGGGATCTTGGATGCTAAGCTTATTTAAGATACTGAGACTTCTGTGTTTTAGGGCTAAGTCTATTTTTTCTTCCATTTCCTCGAATCGTTTGTCCAGGTTGAAGTTGCTCCTGGAAAAGGAGTTTTCCTTAGACCAGTTGCCACGCAGCAAGGGCTCAGTAAGGGGCTGGTTGTAGGTCGGATCGTCTTTGTCAGATGATTTCGCTTGCTCGAGATCTTGGTGGGGAGAAAAGGAGGGTTGCTAGCCTCCGCCTCGGACTTGGACTGCCAAGTTAGCTATCATCAGGGAGAGTTCTTGGAACTGGGCTTGGGTCACAGAGTTAACATTGGGATGTGCAGCCGCTTCCTCATAATCAGGAGAGTTGGTCCCAAAGAGATAAGGGCGCTGGTCTCTGGTAGGGGGCCGTCTGCTCGACTCGAGGGTTGCATGCTCAGGGATTGCAGGGAATCTAGGTCTAGATTGCTGGCTGCGGGCACTGCCCCGGATGGGAGCAGAGCATTTTGTTGGGGCTTCCTTGTCAGTCCTTCTCGTGTTGCTTCTCGGCGGCATCGCAACAGATGAGTTCTTTTATACTTCTTCGCTCTTGCTATAGCGAGAGATTGTGATTTCCCACAGACGGCGCCAATCTGGTGATGCCACAAAAATTGTTGATGCTGACGTGGCCTTGGCACTGATGTAGCCTTGGCGCTGGTGCTGGCGTGGCCTTGGTGCTGACGTGGTCCTGCACAAGTAACAGAGGTGAACTAAAAGACCCTCGGAAGGAGGGGAAGGGGAGACCTCCGAGGGCGCTCCGACGCTCTAGTTAGGACGAGGCCGATGATTAATTTTAAAACAAATTAATACTGATTGTGGATGTCTTAAGTCTTAGTTTCACTTACCTCAAGATATTTATAGCTCCCGAGGGGAGGTCGTTCACGTAGGGAAGGCATGGGTTTGCCCCTACGATCCTGGGATTCAGAGGCAAGTCTTAATAGCGTGATTGAGGCGTTGAGTGTGTCAGGGTGGTCACGTGTTTCAGAGGGGATTAGGTCCGCTAATCACGCTTTGACGCGACGGTGACGTTCCTTGCTTGTTTCACGTGTACCTTACAATGCTGGAGAGGCTTAACACATGTCGTTGTCCTATAGGTGACACCAGAGTCCACGTGTGGGTTTCTTATTGGACCAGGGTGTTGTGGGTTACATCATGTAACTCTCAGAATAGAAGCCTTTTCAGATTCTGAATTAGTAGAAAATTAATGCAGTTCTCTTAGTTATATACTGTAACAAAGAGAGAGAATCTCAACTCAGCACGTCATTTCGGCATGAAATTCAACAAAGAAACCCAAATTGAGAAGTATTTACATTATTCTCATTTCATAATCATCTCAATTTTGTTGTACAGCTCCTCCATGCTCTGCTTCTTACACATTGCTGCCATCACTATCATGGCCACAGCCAATTGCATCGAAATCCAAAGAGAGAGAGTAACAACTTTGCCTTGAGAAAAACTTCGATGGGAAGAAGCATTGAACTGAGAAGACAAAGCGTTGTGCTTGTGGAATGGAAAACAAATGTGAAGGGTTCTTTGTATATTTGTGAGACTTATTAGGATAACAGTAAAGAAGCTTTAATTAAGGAAACTTAGTTATGTAATCGCTATTCTACTCATCAAAAAAAAATTATGTAATCAATATGTCAGTTGAACTCGAAATGGCAATAAAAAACGTTACAGCTAGGTCATTCTTTCTTTTTAATACATCTATTTTAATTAAACCATTTTATATACTTAAAATTTAAGAGCTGTTGCATGTGTTACGAATTATTTGATGACAAATGGCAAATTCTCAAACACTTAAAATGCCACATGGCTTTTACTGACCGGGCCAAATGGTGAAAGCCAGGGATACAATTCTTAAAGTCTTCAATATATATATATATATATATATATATATATATATATATAAAATACACGATAAATTCAAGATCGTAGGAAAAACCTGTCACATCTGCTTTAACACTCAATTATTCATACCCAAACCAGAATAGAAAAGGGGGTATAATCAGATATTACATGTCCGTTATAAGCAGGTATAAAGGGGGGAGAACCTCTCCTTCAACCTCAGTATGATTGCAGAAATAATAAGAGGAAAAGAATGGAAAAAATAGAATATGTTGAAGAGACTGATGTTAGCCTTTCTCAACAACAATATCAATAGAAACATGTAACATAAAGGCAAAGATTAATTTTTTTATTGGTAAAACTCTCTCACAAACCACTCAAACTTGAGAGAGAGGCCTCTGTTTTAATTATTGAGCCAAAGCTTTCAAGCTACAAAAATGACTTTAAGGAACAAATCAAATTCGTCACCGACAAAAACAGGGAACCAATTCATAGTCATAAATCAATGATAGCCTTATGAAAATATAAGCCTTTTACTTAATAAAAATAATCCAAAAAAAAAAAAACAAAGCACAAATTACAGGAAGCAGAGGATGAAATCAAAAAGGAAAGAAAACTAACAAACCCAGAAAACCAAAATACAAACTACAACAGGAGAACAATTTAAAAGGAAAAGGGAAACAGCATTTAGAAAAAAGAATTAACAATCACATGTATCTAAAGAATTGAAGAACAACAAAAAAACGACCAACAAAATCCATGAAAATATACAACAATATCATCGTATTGTGAAGGAACACATGAACAAAAGTCCTGATGATCTTCAAATAACGGGAGAAAAAGAACACAAATTAATGCAAACTAACACTTACCTTGTTTATTTCAAAAAAGACCCAACACGTATGCAGTTGTATTCTTCTATTTTATCTGAAAATAAAAACAAACAAATAATAGTCATAACCATGTTTCAATTCACTCCATTAGCACAGACCGAGGAGCGATGTTACAAGAAAATTAAGAAAGCCAAAAAAATCAATGACAAAAATGAATGAACAAAGGAAATTTATGCCAAGAAGAATAAAAATTTAGGATTACGGTTAATCAAGAGAAAAATCAAAACTATACAGATTTATAGAGGAATCAAAAGGAAATTAGCAGAGAGATATGATCTTAGGTTTCTTACCTTCCATTTACAAAATCTACAATCACTGAATGAGTGAAATGAACCACCATTCCTCTTCACCACATCGGACCTAGTCAATGAAATCAGTAATGAAAGCATGCATAAACTTGAGGTTAATAATGAAATTTGATCAATATATTGATATTATATAAGCTAACTTACTGAACCTCTAAGCAGTACAAGGGCTGCAAAAAGAAAATTCATTGTTCAAGAAGAGTAAAGAACTTATCTTACATTCATGCAACATGAATCCATTCTTAAAATTCTTCCTCTTCCTTGTTCTTTTTATTATAATTCTCATTACTTGAGCCCAACAACAGAGGTTGGTCGTTTTCAAAAGTTGTTGCCCCAATCTTTGCAAGGGAATCCATCACTATTACATTCCTTTTGTAGCTCCAAACTAGCATTGAAATGTAGTCCTGAGGTGATACAAGTCTCTGTTCTCTTATACAACTCCTTTGTTCTTCCAAAGTTTTTGGACCATCAAGCCTTATGTATTCAATTAATGCCTTCTCATGATCAGGTCTCCAATTACTTGGAAAAGGTGTATAATCAATCTCAGGAACAAGAGAAATCCTGGTATACTGAAGCCCATCAATGGACTCGACAAGGCCCATTCTTAACAGATTATGGTACTCAGATGACTGACTTTTTTCTCCTTCAAAGAACGGCTCAGGTTTCGTGAACCAATCTTATACACCTTCGCTCGTGATCGAAGTTTGTATTTTGCAGCATAAAGCTTTGCAAGTGAACCCCTTAAGATGTAAGAACAAAAATTCACAATTTTCTTCCGATTGTCTGCATACCTATACCACTCAACCATTGTTGACAAGAACTTGTTGGTTCGTGCATTCGTGTGAGCTTGAGTAGCATGAAACATCCTAAAGCAAGGCTGTGGATCTGGATCCCTATCCCTTTTAAGAAAGTTCAACTTCCTAAACTGCTTGATGCATTGTTTCAAACTTGCTGTAACTGACAAAAGGGTTCCCCCTGATAGATTTTGAATATTAACACAGAGAAGTTCTCAATATGGAAAAACTTTTTTTACACTCATTACAATGGTTTGTATCGAAATATATACAAAATCACAAAGTCTATTCTAAGTAAGTATCCTAGAATTATGGCAGATTATTACAGGAGTGTTGATTTGAAATTTTATGGCTGTTACATCCTTGATTTGTTGCTAACAATCTGCTTGCAGTATCTTTTGCTTGATTTGAGGAATCTTCCATTATACGCCCCTGCAAGATGGAGCTACCATTGGCTAAGCCAATCTTGTTTCTGAGAAGTTCCGTTCATTGGCATGACAACAGTTTAGTCATAAGATCTGCAAGCTGGTCATGTGTGTTGATGTGATGAACATTAAGAATTCCACGTTGAACCATATCACGAACAAAATGGAGGTTAATCTGAATATGTTTCATTCTAGAGTGTTGCGCCTGATTAAAATTGAGATGGGTTGCTCCCAAATTATCACACAGCTGCTAGGGTGAGCCTGAAAGTGGAAGACCGAGCTCTCTGAAGAGTGATAGGAGCCACAATATTTCAGAAGCGGCGTTTGCAAGGGCTTTATATTCGGCTTCAGTTGATGATTTTGCTACAACCCTTTGTTTCTTTGAACTCCAAGATATAGGGTTTGCTCCAAGGAAGCTTATATATGCGGATGTGGATGTCCGATCATCAAAGTTTCCTGCCCAATCAGCATCAGAGTATGTCATGAGATTAAAGCTTGATTTTTTTCTGATGCGAATTGCATGAAAAATAGTTTGCTTCAAATAGTGAAGAAGCCTTTTTACAGCTGTCCAAGCATAAATTGTGAAAGTTTATTTACTGAAAAAGAGATATCCGGACGGGTGAGAGACAAATATTGAAGACCTCCAATGATACTTCGGAACTCAGTGCTGTCAGTAGAGGAGGAACCATCAACCAATTTAAGGGCTGTGCTTGTGGATAATGGAGTTGAAACATCTTTAGCACCAGCTATGTTGGTTTTAGAGAGAAAATCCCGAATGTACTTGTGTTGGGACAAGAAAATACCGGAAGTAGTGGAAATGACCTCCATTCCCAAGAAGAAATGCAGCTAACCCATGTCCTTTAGAGAAAACCAAATGCCAAGTTTTTCAATAGTATCGAATATAAAGTTTATATCATTTCAAGTGATGACCAAATCATCCACATATACTAATAAATAGCATACAACAGAATTGTGGCTGTATATAAACAAGGGTGAGTCTGCTTTTGAGTTCTGAAATCCAAGGCCCATTATTTCCAATTTGAAAGCCGAATACCAGGCTCGATGAGCTTGTTTGAGGCCATAAATGGCCTTACGTAACCTGCACACATGGTTAGGTTTGGATGCTTCTTTGAAGCCCGGTGGTTAAACTATGTACACTGTTTGAGTTGAGAATGCATTGTTGACATCTAGGCTTCTCAAGGGCCACCCCTGCATCATAGGCACTGTCAAAACAGTCCTAATAGTACCGGGTTTCACAACTGGGCTAAATGTTTCCTTCTAATCTAACCCTTCACGTTGATTGTATCCTTTAGCAACAAGCCTCGCTTTAAAGCGATTAACTGACCCATTAGATTTTCGTTTTACATGAAATACCCATTTGTATCCTACGGGTTTACAGTTATTGGGCAGAGAAACAAGTTCCCATGTACCATGGCGCATGAGTGTTGTGAGCTCATCTAACATGGCTTGTCTCCAGCGAGATTCACGGAGTGCTTGTCCCACACAACTTGGTTCAATGGTAGGTGGAATGGGATGCTTAGTCACGGAATTGAACTGTTTCAATTTATGAATATTGTTCATTGATTGACTAGTCATGGTGTGGGTTCGGTGAGGAAGGTTCACAGTTGAATCAGGTAGGGAGTCATCATTCACAATGGTGTTTTGTGTGATTTGAGTGGTGTGTGTATGTGATGAGGATACCAACTGTTCATTCGATTGAGGGGAATTAGGGCAGGAATGAGAGAGACACATATCTGGTAAATCAAGAGAGGAAGAGATAGAGCAATTATTTGGAGGTGATACGAAAAAATTGATGCCTCCCGAAGTCACTGGTGGTGATTGCGGTGGAGACAGCACTTCGATGGGCGGACCAATTTGCACGGATGATGGGAACCGAGATGCTGTAGCAGGCGAATGAGGATGAGAAGGAGTTTGACTCTCGTCAAATAGAACATCCCGAGAGATGTAGAGTTTTTAGGCCTTGAGATCAATGCATTTGTATGCACTTTAGGTTGGTGAATAGCCCACGAACGGACATGGTGTTGCCTTAGGCTGAAGCTTGTTGTTATTGTATGGCCTGGTGAGTGGGAAGCACAAGCAACCAAATTTTTTTAGCTTGAGATAATTCGGTGGCTAGCGAAATAAGGCTTCAAAAGGTGATTTGTTGTTTAAAAGAGGTATGGGTTGGTGGTTTATAAGATAAGAGGCAGTTAAAAAAGCGTGAGGCCAATATGATAAAGATAGAGATGCATCATGCAATAGAGTTAGGCTTGTTTCCACAAAATGACGGTGACGACGCTCGGAGACACCATTTTACTGTGGTGTATGAGGGGCAGTGGTATAATGACTTATTCCATGTATGGAAAAATATTTTTTGAGAGCAACAAATTCACCACCATTATCCGAGGAAATACTTTTGATTTTTGATTGAAATTTGGTTTCAACAAGGTGTTTAAATTGAGGAAATATTGTGCTAACACCAAATTTTGTTTCCATGGGATAGAACCAAATATATTTTGTGAAATGATAAACGAAAATCAAATAGTAGCGGGATCCATCAATGCCAACAGTATTAGATGGGCCCCAAACATCAGTGTAAATCAAATCAAGTGGGGCATGACTTTGAAGACTATTTGATCGAAATTGTTGTTTATGCGCTTTATTGATGGAACAAGAAGTACAAAGATGAGGAACTATTTTCTTTTATTATTGGAAGAAAAAAATTTTTGACAAGATTATGAACGATTTCAGGAGACGAATGTCCAAGACGTTTGTGCCACCCATCAATTGAAGTCCGTTCATGCACATTTGCAACCATTTTTGAAGAAGATTTCACCAATGATTCTGGGAGAGTGTACACACCGTTTTCACATGCACCTTTGAGTAGAACCGCCCCCGTGGTCTGATCCTTAACAAGGAAAGAAAATGGATGAAATTCAATAAAAACATGATTTTGAGTGGTGAAATATGGATATTAGGAACACACAAGGTATCATTTAAATGAAAGATATGTGTGGGTGAATGAAGAACCAGTGAACAAATATGTGAGACATGCAAACCTGAGCCGTCACCTATGACAACTTCATCTGTGCCATCGTATTCAGAATGAACGGATAAGTTCACCAAGTCACCAGTAATATTGTGGGAAGCTCCTAAGTCAATAAGCCATTTAGTATCCTTGGTGGGTGATGTTGATATGCGGTTTGCAATTGCTTCAGAAAAATGCAAACGGGGGCAATATTTTGCAATGTGACCCAATTCATCATAAATTTGACATTTAGTTGTGTTTCTGCGCTGACCATTGGGCTTGGTTTACTTCTTGTTTTCCTTTGAGCCACTAGACTGCTGGTAAGGGGCAGAATTGGAATCATTTTTTGAGGGAACACCATTTCGACCAAACCTATTTTTTTTTGGAGAAATCCTTGAAGCTTTGACCTCCTTGTGAAAAACTAGATCGACGATGGGTGTAGTTAGCCGAAGCGACTATCTGCTGGGTGCTAGCATCGAGACGGCGCAAATAAGCATCATATCCGACGAGGAGGTCGTGAAGTTCTTTGAACACTAATGGTCGTTCCCGTGAGCGAATCGGTGCTGCTATTTCGTGAAAATCAGTTCCCAATCCATTTAGGATGTAAAGAGTTAGATCATCATCAAAAATAGGATGATCAATGAAAGAGATTTCGTCGATAAGGACCTTGACAGTGTGCAGGTATTCCTGAACCGATCGATTTCCTCTTTTTATCATTGTAAGCTCCTTCTTGAGTTGTATTGCACGAGTACGGGATTTTCTTGCATACATAGTATGCAATTTGTGCCATGCTTAGTGGGATGTTTTAGCAGCGGAAATAAATGGAGTGATGATGGATTTGGTAGAGGCCAAAATGGCACTGAGGATAAGCTTATCTTGTCTTATCCAGTGGGTTTTTTGAAGGATGCAGATGGAAGGATCATTCGGGAAGGGGCATGGATTATCACCATTGACATAATCAAGTATATTATATCCAATGAAGAGGGCTTCGAACTGGGCACGCCACTGAGGGAAGGTTGAGGGTGTGAGTTTTTCGTTGATTTGGGTAGCAATATTGAGGGCAATGAGAGAGATATCTGTTGGAGATGGTGGAGTTGAAATCAGATTTTGCATGTTTTCAGAGTGTGGGATCGAATTCTCGTGGGAGGAAGGCTCTCCTCATACCATGATCGATTTTGAAAATTAACATAGAGAAATTTTATTGCTGCTAAATATGGAAAAACTTTTTTTACACTTATTACAATGGTTTGTATCAAAATATATACAAAATCACAAAGTTTATTCTAAGTAAGAATCCTAGAATTGTGGCAAATTATTACAGGAGTGTTGACTTGAAATTTTATGGTGTTACATCCTTGATTTGTTGCTAACAATCTGCTTGCAGTATCTTTTGCTTGATTTGAGGAATCTTTCGTTATACCCACACCATTCTCATTAATTATCTTCCCACCCATTGCAGTGTACCGAAGCTGCGTTGGATACACGACTCTCCGGCACAACACATGATCAAGAAACATTATCCCTTTGGTTAGTTTTAGCATGTATTTCTGATCACAGAACTTAATCAACTGCTTTATCAAATCCACTCTTTTTATTTTCAACTACAACTTTAGGAAGAGTAAAATTGTCAAACTCTCATTCCAAAATTCCAATACAACAAAAAATTTTAACCTAACTTTAGTTACAAGTGTCATCTCTAACATATTGTTACCATAAAAAGATGGAGAGGGAAAAAAACATCAAGACATCAAAAATTCATGGAGAGAACGAGGAGAGGGACGCTAAAAAAAGAGTGGCTGTATGCTAGGATTCAATTCTCCAGTTGAAGTAAATTTTTTATTTTATATTTTTTTATGTTAATTAGTACATAAAAATCGAAGGTAAATTTGTTTAACAAAAATAATTTTAGTTATACGAAGATGTTGACATGTGGTTACAACATTTTAGTCGTGGCAATAGCTCCACCCTAAAATTGTGCAACTATACAATTTGACTTTAGCATTTCTATCAACTCCTTGATGCGAGTTATGCATAAGAATCACGTGGGTTTTTTTTTTTAACTCTTTTTATTAATGCAAAAAAATATGATATTTGATTAATGGAAATAGAAGTATACAAATCGAATTAATGTGATTATGAAGGAAGTATAACAATTTTCAATTTTAGATAATGTTGAGTTACTTGATTATATAACCTTGCATTCGGTTTCAATTTATTATACTTTCAAAGAATATCTCATTTTCTTTTAACAAGAAGATGACACATCATTATTTGAAAAACAAAAAAAGTTATGATTTAACCACATATTTTAAGTTATTAAAAAAATAAAAAAAAATTGGCTTGCAAATCTCTCTACTATTTTCTCCAATTTTTTATTATATTTTAACATTAATTAATATGATTAACTATCCTTATAGAAAATATTTGGAGGTAAATTTTTTTTTATATTTAATAAAATAATTGTAAAAAGAGTTTTGTATACAAATTTTAATAATAAAAGTTTTTTTTCAATTTTAAATAATTGCAAAAACTCTTTATTCTCTCTCATTAAAAGAAAATGAATCTCCTTTACTTTTAATTACACAAAGATATATCATCAATTTAAATAATCAATGGTTACGATTTATTTATAAATATTGTTTGGATTAAAATATCTTTTTGCCACGTCAACAAGCTAAGAGTATTTTTGAAAATCTTCTTCTTTTAAAATTTAAAAATAAAAATAATAAAATCAGATAATTATTATTTACCAAACTCGTCCCCCACACATATGATGGTGGCCGACTTGATGAAAGATAATGTTTATTGGTCTCATTTAGTAATTTTTTATGAGAGCTTTCCAATGATATTTGTGGTGTGTTTTTTTTACCTTCAATTGCCTCGATATCACAAAAAAAACAACTTTGAGAGTAAAAAATTTAAATCAATAATTTGTTCATTTACCAAATTACTATCATTTTTGAGTAGATCTCAACCACTGATGTTTCAAATGTTGATGTGTCTTTTTATATTTAAAAAAATAATATATGCTTTGATTAGGAAGAAATTCATACTTAGCAAAGTTCATAAAAAATGTATGACAAAGCGGTTTATTTTACAATTGAATAGCATAAAAAAAATATATTTTCTTGTGTAATGTATTTTTATAAACCCATGTTGTTCAAGAATTTTTCTTTAAAGTGATGAATGAAATCCCTGGACTCTATGTTAGAATTTCTTGCGCAGAAATTGTTGAGTTGCTTGTTTAATACGACTCTTTTCTCTTTGATTATTGATGCTCTCTTCAAACTCAACCGGTCAAGTTGGGTGATATACGGACCACGCAGATTTTTTTTTTGGTGGGAAAAATCAAGAAAATGACATATTTCACTATCAGCACTATCTGTATTCAAACAAAAGTCTCTCAATGCTTTTAACACCTTTTGTTAAAGTCAAGCCAAAAAGCTATTTATGAAATTTGTTAGCTACCCAATTTAGACCATAGATCGGCGTGCAATAATGCCAAATGTTTTCATGAATCATGATCAACCAATTGGGAAATGAAGTGAAAGGTTGTTTATGGTAAGCTAGTCAAGTCAAAGTTTCTAAGAGTAATGTTACTTAAGTGAAAGGTTATATATATCTTTTAACAATGTACAACCTATATTGTTTTCTGAAGTTTGAAACTTCATGGAGGCTGCTGAAGATCTGCAACTACAAGCCAGAGGTTAGTCACTAACACTGCCCGATTTCTTCCGCAGAATTATCAGTACAAGACACGTTAAACAATGCAATTTATTCTCTAACATAAACGATGCAATTTATGCTCAAAAGATGTTTGATCAATGTTTGCAATGAGGTCCATATTTAATAGGTGCAAGAATGGTTTTTTGTTTCTATTATTTTTATTGCATTGGTTCCTTCTTGATGCAAGATTAAGCTTGATATATCATCGTGTTGGATTTGTAACACAGTAATAGTATTGGATATTTACTTTTGTATAAGTGCAAGTAGATTGGCTAAACTGCTCTGTTTCATTGCTTCAGCTGTGAATGACAATGAACCAAACTCAAAAGGACACTTCATTACCAACCATCTGCAATTTAGAAGACTCACTCATTACAGGTGGTGGCTTCGCGTGATTGTTTATGTTTTATTTCTTATTGCTGGCCAATCAACAGCTACTCTGTTGGGAAGATTATACTATGACAAAGGTGGGAATAGCAAATGGATGGCAACATTTGTTCAATCAGCTGGCTTTCCGATCTTACTTCCCCTTCTCTTTTTCTTCCCACAATCATCCGCAAAATTCAACACTGATCCTATCGTGGGTAGACCGAAATCTTCGACCCTTTTCCTCATCTATGTTGCTTTTGGCCTTCTCTTGACAGGGGACAACATGATGTATTCTTATGGACTTTTATATCTTCCTGTCTCCACTTATTCTCTCCTTTGTGCAACTCAATTGGCCTTCAATGCGTTCTTCTCTTTCTTCCTTAATTCACAGAAATTTACTTCTTTTATACTCAACTCTCTAGTCCTTCTTACCATATCGGCATCACTTCTTGCTGTCAATTCAGATTCCGAGAACACTAATGGTATCTCGAAAGGGAAGTATGTAGTTGGATTCCTATGCACCCTTGGTGCATCAGCAACTTACTCCTTATACCTTTCCTTGGTGCAGCTTTCTTTTCAAAAGGTAATAAAGAGGGAAACCTTCTCCACTGTCTTGGATATGCAAATATACTCATCGCTTTTTGCGACTTGTGGCTGCGTAGTAGGATTATTCGCTAGCGGAGAATGGAAAGGTTTGTCGAAAGAGATGAAGGAATATGAGGAAGGAAGGTTGTCCTATCTAATAACTTTGATTTGGACTGCTGTGATATGGCAAATTTCATCGGTGGGTTTGTTGGGGTTGATTTTTGAGGTGTCTTCACTGTTTTCCAATGTCATTAGTACCTTGGGTTTGCCTGTGGTTCCCATTCTTGCTGTAATATTCTTCCATGACAAAATGGAAGGGGTAAAGGTGATTGCCATGATTCTTGCAATCTGGGGCTTTATTTCTTACATCTATCAGCATTATTTAGATGACTCTAAAGCCAAGGAAAACAAAACCAGTGCCAGCACTATAGAGATGTGTTGAATGGTTTTCAATTTGAAGTTTCGCATTGGGATGCCTAGAAATTTCAACTGAACCATTGAGGCTTAGCTGAGTTCTCCAGTAGTGTGAAGTATAACCTCTAAGGAATAGTTCCCTTTTTTTTCTTTATTATGGTCATGGTTCATTTTTCTTTCCCCAGTACCTCTATTTGCCATGCTTGACCAGCCTTTAATTCCATCCTTTTATCTTATTACTCAGTAAGGGAAGGAAAATTTTCGTCCTTAAAGATAAGATAGTGGCACAATCAGAAACTTAACTCATGAAACGATATTGACCCAATAAACTCTTCTGAATTTAAATTCCATTCTCTGTGATTTTCACAACCACGTCCATTCATCATCCGTGATAAAAAAACCGACCCAACTAGATCAAGTGGATCAGATTTCTGGATGATCAGTGGATTATTACCATCCCTGAATGTCCCAAACACACTGTTAAAAATCCTATTAATGAGTCCCAACTCCTCTGGACCAGAGATTAGTCATACAGGTATGCTACGCCCATCTCATCCTTACTCCATAAACTCTTTTGAAATTAGCATCCAGTCTGATGAAGGCTACCAGACATCAGAAAAAGCCCAAGAGTAGCATTAAATGCAAGAAAATGAAATCAGCTCATCAGTGCATCGTCTGTCTTTTGAAAGGGACAACTCTCCCTTTTTGTTATTTTGGTTGTCTCCTTGCTGCTGTCCTCTTTAAAAGCGTAATTTGATTGAGCTGGATCGAATTCTCGCTTCAATGCCTTGAGTTTATGCAAAATTAGACTGGGACTGCTCTTTTGCTAATTTTTTTGGAATGTTCACGCTGCTAATCTCTGCTTGCATTGGCGGTTCGGGCTGGGAACATTTTTGTTACACAGAATAGTTGGTTTGTTTTCGGTCTCAGACGCCATCACACGGTGCTTGTGTTATATTGTGCCAACTGTTTTTTTTTTTTTTAAACTTGTTCTGCTGTTTGGTGTCTATAACTTGGACAGTGCTGTTCTGCTTGCAATATTGGCTATCTTATCAATAATAATCCATGCTTTTCCCTTTAAAAAACGTTCAGGTATTTTGCACGTTACTATGACCAATGTTTTAGTCATCAATTTTGTAGATTTACAAAAGCAAGATTGCCTGTTTCCTATGCTCAGTCGCATATCTCCCGAGAATGTCAAATTGAGAAAAATTTGGATACGGTTTTGATAGTTCTAGTGGAAAAGATCCAATATATCTATATCCTATATAGCAAGTTTTATTTTTGAACTTTGAGAGCGACTGACTCGCATTCTAACACATGGCTCTGTTCTTGCCCTCAGCAATTCTAATTGTAATTGTGTCTGAGTGACATGGCAATAGGAATAAAATGGAGTTTACCGGTGAAAGTTACGAATTATATTTTTCACGTCCAAAGAAGCAAAGAATTATATTTTTCTTTCCTTTTTTTACTTCTTTTTTCTCCTTTCCTCCAATTTTCCAAGATCTAAAAGAAATTTAAGGATTGGTTATGTTTGAATTTGGTAGGAGAATATACTCCTGGTTTTCTAATGATCTATTAACTTCTATTTATTAATGGAATTCAGATGTTGATCTAAAAAAAATAACAAATTCTGTAATAACAAATCGATGTATATGATATTAATAGTGAATTAACAATGAACACAAAAATAAGGGAGTTATAATAGAATTATTGATTCACCATCATTACAACTTACATCGGTTGCAATAACAGTCTTATTTACGCTTGTTTTAATACAACTTAAAACATGTAACATAAAATGGTTTAAAACAAAAATTGACTTAAATTATTTTAAATTTCATGTTTTAAATCATCTTTAATATAAACCCAAGCTGGTCAAACATAATATGTTAATAATTTTTAGACGAGCATCTGAATTTCATTAATAAAGAGAAGTAAATCATCATTACCAGCGCACAGCTTGTCTTAAAAAACCAAGAGAATCTCTTGCCAAACAAAAACAGCTTTTATGGAACTTTCCATTAATTTATGTTTACTGTAGATAGCATTTTAAACATATTTTTTTAGCAAGCTGTTTGAATGATGCCCCAAGAGCTGCTGATGTTTGAGTTGTTGAGGTTTAATAAAACATATGCTTGATCTACTCTTCTATTTTATTGGTAACAGGAGACAAAGAGATTATGTTTATTATTTTGTTTTATTAGACCATGTTTTCATGCTTGTTTTATTAGACCATGTTTTCATGCTTGTTTTAAGAATTGCTTTAGGCCATGTTTTCATCATTGTTTTAAGGATTGTTTTTTTTCCTTTAACAACCTATATATAGGTTGAAATTGTATTCTCAAATACATTGTAAAAAATATCAAGTTTGTTTTTGTAAGCTCTTGCACTTCATTTCTATAAAAAAAACCAACAAATTGGTATCAGAGCCATAACTTCTTGAGAGACCTGTGAGGTTAAGTGAGCCTAACCACTTACCTTAAACACTTGCATTAAACACTCACCATCTTCCCTATCCAAAACACAAAAGCCTACAGCCAATGCAAGATGAGTTCAAGAGCTTCATCGAATGCAATAGCGCCTCCGGTGTTTGATGGAACGAATTATCAAGTGTGGACTGTCCAAATGGAAGGCTATCTTGATGCTAATGATCAATGGGAAGCCATTGAAATTAAGTACGAAGTTCCTCCCTTGCCCGACAATCCAACTATAGCTCAAATAAAAAATCACAAGGAGATGAGGCAAAGGAAATCAAAGGCAAAAGCTAGCTTATTTGCAGCTGTTTCATCTTCAATTTTCATCAGAATCATGACACTGAAGACAACAAATGAAATTTAAGACTTCTTGAAGAAGGAGTATGAAGGAAATAAATGAGTCAAAGGCATGCAAGTTCTGAATCTGATCAAAGAATTTGAGATGCAAAGAATGAAAGAATCAGAAACAATCAAGGATTACTCTGACAGACTCCTTGACATTGTTAACAAAGTAAGGCTTCTTGGTACTGATTTTTCTGATTCTAGAATAGTTCAAAAAATCCTTGTAATAGTTCTTGAAAAGTTTGAGGCTATAATATCATCAATAGAAAACTCAAAAGATATGTCAAGTATTACCATGGCAGAACTGTTGAATGCACTACAGGCTCAGGAACAAAGGAGACTTATGAGGCAAGAAGGATCTGTGGAGAATGCATTTCAAGCTATATCACGGAACAATATGTACAAGAAAGAGAAGCAAAGCAATAGCAATAACAGCAGCAACAACACTACATTTCCACCATGTCCTTATTGCAAAAAAACCAATCATCCACAGAAAAGGTGTTGGTGGAGGCCGGATATAAAATATCACAACTATGGTCAGCTTGGGCACTTGGAAAGAATATACAAATCTCAACAGCAGCAAGGAGAAGCCAAAACTGCTGTTGAACAACCTCAAGAGGAGCAACTATTTATGGAATCATACTTTGCTACCAGTAGCTCCACAGAAAGCTGGCTTATAGACAGTGGTTGCACAAGCCACATGACTTACAATCAAGAGCTTTTCAAAGAGCTTGACAAAACTGTCATTTCTAAAGTTAGAATTGGAAATGGAGCATATCTTGCTGTAAAAGGCAAAGGAATAGTGACAATCGAAGGCCACACAGGTTTGAAATTAATTTCTAATGTCTTATATGTTCCTGAAATTAATCAAAACCTTTTGAGTGTTGGTCAGCTGCTGGAAAAAGGATATAAGGTGTTGTTTGAAGATAATCATTGCTCGATTACTGATGCACAAGGAAGAGAGGTGTTTAAAGTCCAAATGGAAGATAAAAGCTTTGCCTTGAATTTGTTGGCAGAAGAACAGGCTGCAGTACACAAAGAAGATAGCAATACAATGCTTTAGCATAGGAGACTGGGGCACTTTCATCATACAACCCTACTTTTTATGAAGAAGAATAATCTTAGGGAAGGCTTGCCTGAATTAGAAGAGGAGCTTCCTACTTGTGCAGCCTATCAATACGAGAAGCAGACAAGGCTTCCTTTTCCACAAAACAAGGCCTGGAGGGCTACACAGAAACTAAAGTTAGTACACATAGATTTGGGAGGACCTCAAAAAACACCATCATTGAATAGTAGTAAGTTTTACATTGCTTTCATTGATGATCACACAAGAATATGCTGGATTTATTTCATGAAATTTAAATATGAGGTTGCTGACATCTTTTGGAAGTTTAAAGCTTGGGTGAAAAATCAAAGCAGATGCAAAATGCATGTGATCAGGTCTGATAATGGAACTGAATACACCTCAAAAAAAATTTAACAAGTTCTGTGAGAATGAAGGCATTGAGCACCAGCTGACAACACCTTATACCCCTCAACAGAATGGGGTGGTTGAGAGGAAAAACATAACACTTATGGAGATGACAAGGTGTTTGCTGCATTACAAAGGGCTGCCAAAGAAACTCTAGGCCGAGGCTGCAAACACATCAATTTTTCTGCTAAA